>CATKWJ010001099.1:0-33049 GCA_949825065.1 Odontocerum albicorne
AGTTGTTTTTTTTCTGTTTTTAAAATGACAGCCTTTGCAGTAACAGAAGTGTGCACTGGTGCATTGTCGTGCAATAATCTCACATCTCGTGACGGCTTTGCTGGGCATTTGGTTTTTATGCATAATACTCGCCAGTAACCGTAGTGTTTTTCTCTTTAAACTCAATAAGTAGAATTCCCTGACAATCCCAAAAATTGTTGCCATATTCCTTTTTTTAAGCTTATGTCAACATGCCTTTTTTGGAATGTTGTGATCCCGAACGGCACCAATCCACCCCGCCCCTTTTTTTTCTAAAAATAGATATGACTGAAGTCATAGGTATCCTTATACCCTCGAACACTAGGCGGAAGATGTGGCTGTGTCGTTCGAGGGGAGTAGCACAACACGGGACTCGAACCGATTACCTTCCGCACGGAAGTCCAGCGCGTTACCGCACGGCCATGCACCTCAAAACTTTCTTTCGACTAAGGATTATGGTACAGAATAATTGTTTCATTCCCCGTTACCATAGACTCAATTATTTTATTTTCTTTCCCATCGTAGTCAAAATCTATTACAACACTCAACAGTTTGCATTTGGATAGCGCTCAAGAAATTGGACACCCATCTTATCCTCACTTTATTTATGCCAAGGTGATCATACAGAATTCGCACTGTGATTTTGGAAAGCGCACGCCTTGCTGCAACTTATTTTTATTTTCATATTATATCTTATAACACTTGCTTTTGATCAAACCAAAACCTTATGGACCTTAGTTTTATTGCACATAGCGATCGAATTCAGCAACCAGGTATTGAACCAGCACGGAATATGCAATTTTAATAGTTATAACACATAAGTTTAAAATGTTTTCGGCATTGCGTCCGTGTTGAGTTGGTTCGGCGTTTTGTAGACGTTGCTTGCAGCCTTAATCAAAGACGTCAAAAAATATTACCGAAACAACGCCATCATTTAAGCCAACTCAACACGCCAACAACTCCGAAAAGATTTTTAAATAGCAAACAATCGTAGGCTACTTTCAAAAATATTGGGGTGGTCTTAAAGGATCAACTTTTATTTTATTAATCTCTGTTTCATAAGATGATTATATAATATCTGCAAAAATGAATGTTAATGTTACAATTTAGCCTTTTGTTTTCCACATTAAATGAAACATTCGATCACTAACAAATCACTGTGAAAAATTTAGATATTAAAGATTTCTTTTCCGTTTGAAATTGTATTTATTTTTACATCAAATACATAATAAAAACTTCTTTTTTTTTCCTATTTGTATTATAGTTTTCCTTCACATAGAGTATTTGATATTTTCGTTTGCTATTTGAGTTTTATACGGCTTTAGAAAATTCAGCAAATTATATTTAAAGATTTTTTCTTTTTTAACTTTGTTTACATTTCTTTGATAATTTATTTAGCCGCGAAAATGTAATAACACGTTTTTTTTATTTTAAATCTATTTTAAATAAATAATTTTATTTCAAGAATATTTAATATTTTGAATTATTCTGGAAATAAAAAAAAAACAGAAGCGGGAGTCGGAAATAAAGAGATCGCAGATTTTATCTTACTAATGCATTAAATTTATCATCGTACAACATTTTATCATCGTGCAACATTTTATCATAATCATTTAGATAACTAGCGATAACATAACCAGTCTGGTGAATAGAAGACGTGTTATTGACATTCTGGTTCTAAACATACTTTCATCATTCCGTCTGAATGAATTTAGTGGCTTTATGAGCTGCCTGTTTGGAAATCTTCCACGTCACAATCATCAAAAGTACTCATCATATTAGGTTGGTGGTAACTAAATTTACATTAAAATCAAAGCTAATTTTAGGTAATATACTATGCGTATCCAGAAAGTAAGTGTACTGAGGCTCTCACGACCGGATGGATTTTATTTTCGACATGTTGGCTACACTTCCGTGTAGTCTGACCCTTCCCCTCCGCAACGAGACCGGTTTGAGGTCAGTACGTTGAGAAGTGTCGACGCGACAACACGTTTCGTGAAAAATGTCAATCCAATCTCCCGCCAAG
The DNA here is from genome assembly GCA_949825065.1 of Odontocerum albicorne. NCBI lineage: Eukaryota > Metazoa > Arthropoda > Insecta > Trichoptera > Odontoceridae > Odontocerum > Odontocerum albicorne. Next base: position 2,045 of record CATKWJ010001099.1, read on the forward strand.
TGCGAAATACGCGGCGTCATCCGTTATCTCGTTTGGAAGGTAAAACCTCCGGTTGAGGTTTATAATGAGGTGAAAACTACATATGGTCATAAAGCTATGAATCGTACAAGTGGTGTCGCGAGTTTAAAATCGGTCACGTCACACCTCTTCACCCTCCGCCAAAAAGTTCAAAACCACAATTTCAGCCGAGAAATTCATGGCATCCGTGTTTTGGGACTGTCAAGGCATAATTTTAATTGAATATATGCCTCAAGGGAAGACCATCAACTCCGCAAGATACTGTGAGACCCTAAAAAAATTGCGGAGGGTGATTCAGAACAAGAGGAGAGGCATGCTGACAAAGGGAGTCTGCCGGCTGCACGAAAATGCCAGACCGCACACGGCCAACGCCACGAAGGAACTGCTCGCCTCGTTTAAATGGGATGTCCTGAACCATCCCGCGCATTCCCCTGACCTAGCACCTTCAGATTACTATCTCTTTACCTCCCTGAAGCTGCACATGGGTGGAAAAAGGTTTTCAACCGACGAGGAGGTAAAGGAGGAGGTGGAGAAGTGGACGGAGGGGTTGGCGGGAAACTGCTTCGAGGAAGGCATCAAAAAGTTGATACCCCGCTTCACCACCTGCATTGAGAGGAATGGCGACTATGTCGAAAAATAGCTTACATATGTACTACGGTAACCGCGTAATTTTTTTGTTTAAATAAAAAAAATTGTAACCTACAAAAATTCAGTGCACTTACTTTCTGGATATGCCTCGAAATATAATGAAACAGTGCCATACATCACCCATTAGTTATTTTTCATTAATTATTTTACCTGCAACGCTTTATTTTCATCCCTCGGCGACAATTTAAGTCTTAAATGCAATGCAATAATAAAATTAATTAGGGTATATGCTTTGCAGTTTTCATTATTCAATTTAATTATTAACAAAACACCAAAATTACGGTCTTATAAATAAAAATAATATTTTTTTTAGATGTCGAAATATTTATTTATGTTTTTTTTTATGTTCCGTAGTAACGGTTACATTACAATAAATTACTACCACAACTTAAATTAATGTCAGCTTCATAGGTGGTGTATTAAAAATATATATAAAGTAGGTTATATAAATACTCAGTTGAATTATTTTCATACAAAAATGTGAAAACTTAGATTATAGAATAATTATCACTAAAAGTTATCAATATTGTGTGATTTAACAATATGCTTCCACTTATGGAGGTAGATTAGTTATTATTAAGTATAGGAGGTAGGAAGCTTGAAATATTGAGAATATTATTTCTACATCTTATTTCCGTTACTGGAGCCGTCCTTAGTGACACAATAGATTTCTTATCTTCCGTCAAAAGTTTTAGCTTCAAATAAAGTACTAAATCTTGTGACTGGCGTTCTATACCGTTCTGATTCGACAGTTCAAAAATCGCGTTGAGCTTCTCTGTTACCCGAGGGTACAAGAATTTTCCCAATAAAATGTTGATTCTATAAGAATTCCCACTATTTGGAATATGCTTATTTTTTTTAATAATCCAGATACAGACGAAATAAAACGCAAAAAAAATAATAACCCGGCTTACTTAAAATAATTTCAACCTTAATATAGTCGATAAAAAATCTCATTTTAAGGCCAAAGATACAAAGACCATATGTCCAATTTTATATAAATCAAGGTGGATTTAAATCGTAGTTTTTTTTTAACAAAACACGTATAGATTACGTAACTTACGATTTCAATATTTTATTTTTGAAAAAATATTTCCGTGAAAACAATTAGATCGCTTTTGTATTATTTACGGCATTATTGAGAATCGAACTTGAAACTCCCGGGTGAAATAAAGGTCAGCTTTTTATAATTATGCCATTATACTTTTAAAATTAGTGTAGTTAATGTGCCCATATTATATTCATAATAAATAACAAAAAATAACAATAAACCAACCAATCGGTTTATTTAAGAAGCGTTGTATATCGTTCATACATAACATACATATTGAATAATTGTCGGGAATTGATTGAGTAAATGGTGTGATAAATCTTCAACGGAGATCTCTACCAGGACATTTTCTCACCGTTCCCGATTTCTTACATATGTTTAGCAAATATATGGAGGATAATGTGGTATAGGCCGTAAATATATTTGGTTGACTCACGTACTCATCGTAACTAGGTGTTTTCAATTTAATTTGAATTTTTGACAAATGAATTAAATATTAGACAACAATCGGTAAAAGTATTCACATCTTTTTCATGTTTATATGTCCTCAATAAGATACGAGTACAGACAAAAGTATCGTTTACTGGGGTTTACGTCAGATGACAGGCAGCAAACCAAAATCTATAAAATTTGAGTGTTCACTTGAAATGACTTGTTTCTGTATGTATTGTATTTCATGTATTGTATTATGTATACATATTATATACTTGCCACGTATGTAAACATAAATAAATAAAAATAACACAAAACTAAGAGAGTTATATCATAACAATTCATGTTTTTTTTTGTAATGATAATAATATTACTGAAAACTTTTCCTTTTAAAATCACTAAAATAATAAATATTTATTGTAAAATAAATGTTTAAAAATAATATGATTGCACTTCATACATGTTAGAAATGCTATAAACAAGAAAACAACAAAAATTTCTAAACATATACGTTGAAACTATTTCACTAAGATGAAACAACACAAATATTTCATATATATTACAGATTATACACATGTATACATCAAGCCATGCCCGTTTTGGGATAGGCAAACATGACATATATCCAAATCTATCCCAAACAGTTTTCATTATGTCAACAATCATAAATATTTATATATACCTATGTAACATACATGCTATTATCATTCTTTCTCGGCCTTTGTCTTCCTCACTGATATTATTAATAGTTTTTTTTTTGTCATTCATATTATAATTCATGATATACTCTTAACCATCCTTTCTTAAGTCTACTTTTAACATCCATCTCTAAAAACAATTATTTATTATATTATTATTATTTACGTTATCATACTTTTAATTGCATATATTCTTCATAAAACACATAATAATGCAATATTCTTCATGCTTTGATATAAAATTAGTTTAATTATATGTGTATCATTCTTAAATATAAAATTAATATAATGAACGATTGTATTTTATACGTTTAGCCTCCATATTTTACAGAAAAGCTTTTAAAGGTCTTATATTTTGACTTATTAATTTTTCTGACGCCATTTAGTAACCAAAATCATTTAAACTGCAAGCATTATCTTGTTATGATTATGACGCCATAGTTTATTTCGGGTTACTTTTCAATTTCAATTAATTTAAGCATGATTTTTTTTAGTTGATGTGGGTGGTTTTAGCCTTAGTCCGCAATGAAAGACAGGAGTAATATAATGCAAATATAATCATTTATCAATGAAAGGAAGCTAGGGGCGGTGGCATCTTTTCTTTGGAAACCAATTCTCGATTCACGGATATATAGTAGCCACACCACCAACACTACATCCAGTGTTAGTCCGAAGAGAGCCTACGCTTCGCCGTCTCTCGTCAATTTTCTTTACACACCTCCTTGCCCCGTCGAACCATTTGACACTACAAATTTCTGTTACTCTCATCATCTATCTATGAAAGGCGACAAAACTCAGCATTTCTTCTAAGTCTCGAACAGTTGTAGAGTAATTTTCTATCTGCTCAGTCGAGCACAGATATCGCACCTCTAAGATGGTCTGGGGATCTCGTCTGACATTGACCGATCGCACTGCTTCCTCTTTTCCAGGTCACTTATCCAGTTGGTACGAGAGCCATCTCTCCTGTCTCTTCTATCATCTCTCAGAGTATCTCTCTTCACTTTAGACGGTCTTAAGTAAGAGACACCAACTTGTATGAGTGGTTTCTAAATCTTTGAGGTATCTTTTTCATGTCTTTGAAATGAAGACGCTGACTTCCACGATATCTCTTTACATTACATAATTCTCCATAGATAACGTCTTAGATACTTGACTATCTTCTGTACGCCTCATTTTTACCAGCCAGAAAATACAGAAAACATATATGTATATTGGTACGTGTCAAGACTCCCTCAGAGTAGACATGTCATAGAATAAGTCATTTGGTAGACTGTTCGATGTAGATATCAAAGCCTCTTTTCTTTAAGGAGCGCTACAGCTGATGACAAATCCTCAATGGTAAGTTTGTCGTGCCAAGTTACGCTAAGTATTCGATGTAATCGTCGCACGTGGACGGCATTGATCCTCTTCTCATAGTATAATATACTCGTATATATCTTGACTAGGTTTTATCGCTATAAAGAAAAGAGCTAAGGATACAAGCTTAGTACACTTTATCTATGGTTTTCAGATGTAGATTTTTATTATGTTATATGATCGTACATAGGTTTTTATTCTGTTATTTGATCAGACATAGATTTTTATTTTGTTATCTCCATCTTCTACCAACGAAAATTAAATTAGAAAACCGTGTGAAAAAGAAAACCAACCCGAAACCCTAATCAAACTCTAAATTGCTTAGCGAGCACGCTCATCTGTAGGTAATTGACACCTACTTACGTTCATATTAATTTCACATAAATCAAGTTGAATTTAAATCTATATTTTTTTTTAAATGTTAAATTAGCTTACAATCTATTATTTTAATCCAATAGATACTGTTAATTCTAAGTGATTTTTGTAAGTACCTCTGGGCTTTCAAGTCGTTCAAATATGTTAAATCACAAATATTATTTTATTTTTTACTACTTTACTTTGTACATTTTTCAGCCTTCAATAAGTACACAAGCAGGGTTATTCATTTATATTCTATATTGGTAAAATGCACTACATCAATAGGAAATATCGCAAATCTCAATGAAAGCAGCTTTATTTAGAAGATACGTTTTGACTTTGGGTTGGAAATACAGACATAACATATTATCATGGAGGAATCGACGCCTTCTTCTCAATATTCCTGTATGATAATACATACACGCATACATACCATCACGCCGTCTCCCTGTCGAGGTAGGTAGAGATAACTGAGCGCCAGACTTCCTATCTCGACACACACATCCATACACCTTCTCCTACAAATTTCTACGATAATAAAGACTAAAAAGAACAATGATGAACTTTGTGGTGATGTGGTGTTGTGTTGTTAGAAAACGGTTGCTTGGTGTTTCACGGACAGAATGACGAACAAATGTCTTTATGTTAGAAGAACTAAACTTTCATATCGCGCAAACAGGACATGGAAAGACTTATGGTTACAGGTTACCACAATGTCAAGGATCGCAGTTGCAGAAGTGGATCACATATGGTATACGCTGGAGCGATAACGTAAAGAGTGGTACGGGCCCGCCTTTGCCATAGTCTCTGCAAGCAGTAGAATGCAGAGAGTATTGGAGGAGAATGTGTGCGACATACAGCAGTTTCAGTGTGGGTCACGTTCCTCAGCATTGAGGTCACGGGGCAGAACAAAAAAGATAATATTTTGATAACTTTCAAAGACACAATAATGGTTTTAGGCTTCTTTTGTATTTCAGTTATATTGTATTAAAATAATTTTATGATATTAATAATAACAATTTGATTGATATATGTATGCCAAAGAGAGAATCATATAAATTCGAAGCTAGTGCTGTATTGTATTACACTTTCTTTGTGTACAGTACAACCTGGCAGACTTATTGCCATGTGGTAATCTCTCCCAGCCGACAAGAAAGATGTTAAAGAAGCCTTGGGTGAAAACAAAACTGGAATCCTTTTTAAAAAAGTTCCAGCGGGATTTGAAACGCAACCTCTGGGCTGGCATACAGGCATCTTACCAACTAGGCCGCGGAGGTCGACTGGTACATAGGATTGGTTTATGATTACCAACATTACTTTTTAGAATAAATTCACACAGAATAACATTATGGCTTATTTTTGGACATATTGGGTAAAGGAAGTTATAAATAAATTTAATTATCGCGAGTTTCTAGACATTACAGCACTTTTTTATAAATGTTGAATATTTCAGATACGCCCCTTTTAAAAAAAAATGGACGTCATATGATTTTGAGATATTTTCCATCGATGTTCATTAAAAAACATTGTTTATAAGTGGACAAAAATAATCGGTTCACGTATGTTTTTTTCAAAGTAAATATTAAAAGGTGAAACTTTCCTGTAACCTAGATTTTTATTTTGCTAAATTTCCCTTTGAAAGTTAAGACTGATGACAATCATCATTATTAAATGTTATTACATACAATTAGAAATACATCTATCTAATAAGTTGGTACTCGTAAATTAGAAATACATATATCTAGTAAGTTGGTACTCGTAAATCTTGATAAACATATTTCGAGAATTTTTAAATGATGTAACTTTTCACGTTTCATTTTAAGAAAACATTATTAAAAATAAGTTTTTGTATTGTATCATGTATTAAATACTTTCGATTGTTTTGAGATGCTATATCTGTATCACTTGAACACATTCTCGCTTTATTTCATCAGATGTTTTAATAATACGTATTGTATTAAAATTTCGTTGAACACATTATAATTTGACGGGCTTATTGTCATTTGGTATTCTCTTCCAACCAAGAAGAAAGATGCTAAACAAGTCTTAAATGAAAATCAGACTGAAACCCTTTTTTTTAAATGTATGGGTAACATCGGGAATCGACCCCGCAACCTCTGGGTTGGAAACAGGCAAGACCACGCTGGTCGTATCTACCTATTTCGGAACAATTTGATTGTATTTCTGATTATATTTTTTATTTGTTTAATTTTGGTTTGGTATATTGCATATTTTGTCCAAATAACAATTTGATAAATGTACCCTTAAAGATTGACATATACCCCTAAATGTTAATATGTCCCCTTAAAATCAGACATGTACCCTTAAAGTTTGACGTGAACTCATAAAGTTTGACATGTACCCGTGTTCGACACGTGCCCTTAAAGTTCGATCATGTATTCTAAAAGATCCTTCAAATTAAAAAAAAATTTACGTGACTCCCAGTGTATTTCGAAAAAAAAATACATGTACACTTCAAACAGTGAATATTTAACGACTTTGAATGATGTTTTGCACTTCAAAAATCCTTACTGAAGTGTAATACAGTATTTTATGCTAATTTTATAACTGAACCTCAATAAATGTATCATCTCAAGATATATTTTTTATTGTATCGTTGTTGAAAAACTAAAACATGCTTTCGAACCGAAAAGTTACTCAAAGCATAAATTATATACAAAAAATAAAATAGGAAATAACAAATTAAGAATAAATATAATATAAATAAATTAATGAAATATATTAATTCACTGCCTGTGATGGATACTTTTGTGCCATTGCTGTCAGGACTTGCGTAAGTCGACTATGACGTTCGTTTGACGAAACGAAAGCACCTCTTAGACCCCATAAAAACCTTATGTGAAACTCTGTTTGAAATAACTCCAATAACATGGGATCATATACTGGGCCTAAGGAACTCATTTCTTGGACAACTGTTCTTACATTTTGTCGATAAATGTACACATGGTCTGGAAACTTTCTCGCTGCCTCTAAGTGTGCAGCGACCACGGATAAGCCGAAATCAATAGTATTTGATCCAAGATCCAAATCAGGAGATCCAGGTGGTAAACAAATATCTGAAAATAAAAACAAATAGCATTATAACTACGAAAAAGCTATAGCTTAAAAACGGTTATTTAATAATATTGTAGTTATACAAGGCAATACAAGGCAATAAAAGCACGTGAAAAGCACACATCTTTTGGTTGAAAATCTGATGGGAGTTGTTTTACTGCGGGGATTTGTTTAATAATAGTGGATTCGAGTCCCGAGTCGACGTGCCCTCTAGGAAAGTTTGCTCTCAACAGCGCTGTATACAATTACCCTTTAAATTAAATTACCGTATATTTTTAGAACTGCTGCTTCAAATATCAAGATATTCAAATAGAAGAACTTCTGAAGAGGAAAGGAACTTTACATATGTAAAGTATCAAAGTGCCTGGGGATGATTTTGGTCATCGTCGTCAGCCAACTCGAAAATTTCAAATTGCTAATTGAAATTCCCGTCACACTGCACTGAACAAAACAATATGAAGAACACATTGAGAAGGTAAATATGTACGCAGAATGAATGATGAGGTCAATACCTGAATTGTGTATAAGTGTTATGGTAGGGAGCAGGTGCGGTATGGTTGTATTTGGGGGAGCAGGATCGCTGCAGTCGTTCATGCTTTTGAAACATGGCCTCAGCTTAGCTTCAAAGGTAAACGCAGCATCCGTGTGTTTTTGTCGTAGTTTTAACCACATCGCTTCCAAGCACTCAATCTGAAAAGTTGAAAACTTAAATTAAAAATAGTTTCTAGTATTCGTCAAAGGTTTCGACAATAACCTTGTGGAACTCCATATTAGTACATGTACAATAAATTACTTTGTTATTCCACTAATTACTAGGGTTGTGGAGTCGGAGTCGGGAGATGCAATTCTAAATTTGACCCGCGACTGCAATTTTTTTAACATTTTTCAAAACTTATTGGCTACATGAATTACATTATGAACTATGTTATGTACAATTTAGTACAAATAGCGTTTAGTATGATGAGGAACCCCCGTGGACAGTATTTAAAAAAAACTTCGTTTAAATAGTTACGCCACAAAAGTAAGTACAACATATGGTTAGCAATATATGTACTATAATTTGAGTCAGAATCGGAGTCGGAATCGAAGTCGGAACCGGAGTTAGAGTCAAACATTTAAAATTTCTGGAGTCGGATTTTTTTGCCGACTCCACAGCCCTTTTAATAACATTAATCCCGGCTACACGTGTTTCTACCTCCGAGGCACTCCGCCAGAAGAGAGCATCGGGATAGGAAGTAGAAACACGTGTATCGGGGATTAGTGTAATTATTGGAATAACAAAGTAATTTATTGTTGAATATTACTTTTAGCTATACGAATGACCAAATGCTTTACATTCAGAAGCAGTCTGGAAAAAAATGTTATTTTGAAATGATAAATTTATTTTCCTTCCTAAATTTTTCCAACGGTTGTATGTGTTTTGTATGGAAAACTCAAAGTTTAATGCAGTAAATACAAGCATTAATCGAGTAATGTGTTTATTTTATGTGGATATCAAAATAAATTTTTCCTGGTCCCAAAATTCAATAACTAAAATATGTTATCTCATACATATAATGGGCTATCTTATTATGATCAAAGGTTTCTTAATAAAAGCATTTCACTAATTAAATTGTAGCTTTTTATTTACCTGTGGCATGCACAGTCCAAGCATGATTGCACCAAATGCGAATAAATTCCCCAGGGCAGTTTTAACTTCAATAGCTAACTGAATCCAATCATTTAGCACATCCGCTCTCTCTATGTCGGTGGGACAGGTTAGAATAGTCACCGCAATCAAGAACTTTATACATTCTGTCCTGAAATCGTCAAAAAAATAATATAAGTATTAAAACAGTTATCCAACACAGGTAATCGTGATTATGAAAGATTACGTCATTAAGAAAATGAGCGTGTCACAAATAAACCACACGTAATCAACCATCGATAGATAAAAGGAAGACTTGAACTATGCTGGGTTTAATGAAATAAGGAAGATAGATTGCGACTGAGCATGAAGATTAGAAGAAAAAAACAAAATATAAAATTTGCAATTATATCCTGTCACAAAATTTGTTAAAAATAATGCAATATACTCGTATGTGAAATTAGACTACAGCATGTGAAATGACACTACTTTACGGCCTGTTGATATGAGACGAATACAGAAACATGCTAAAAGCTTGTTTTTGTGTCACAAATAAAGTGATAAGTTCACTTACATTAGAATAAAAGCTAATTTATATATAAACCTCATTGCGTACACATACTCTTTACAACGCAAAGCAACAAATACTCGTACATTAGCTATAGGTATGTACTTGTAAGTTAATACTATAACGATATCAATATCCGCGATGCTTATGTTCAAAATATAATAATTAAAAAAAAAACATTTTCAATGTTTTACTTATTACTCGGATATATAATATTTTAAACTTTTATATCGTTACTCTTTAGGCCAACTCACATAATCCACAAATAAACGTATAAATATAAAAATTATTCAGCCCAATGTTACTTAAAGATAGTTGAATCTCGGTTTTTTGTGTGTATTATATTACACTTTCGCTATATACAGTACAATTTGGCAAGTTTATTGCTATGTTGCAATATTTTCAAACAAACCAGAAATATGTTAAACATGCCTTATGTGAAAACCAGACTAGAATTCATTAAAAAAAACTGATTTTAAACAAGAATTGAGCCCGCAACCCCCAGGGTGGAAAACAGGCTTACCAAAGGTCATCACTTTCTTTGCAATAGTTTTTAATATGGAAATTAACCACCAATAGATCACTCATTTCACTTGAATCATACTTTGCACTGATGTATTGTAGTATGCTACAAGTATGTATATTTGAAAAATAAACAATGTTATATGTTTTGTCGGTTGAATATTTCTTGCATACGTGCATCAAAATATATTAATTAGCTTAAAATGTATACAGCGTGTAGTTAAATGTGTACGCTTCTTACCATTCTTAAACTGGTATGAAATATTTCAAATTCGTTTTTAATCAAATGTACGTGATAAAAAAATCTATGCGAAATATATCGATCCAATGTTTAAGATTTTTTTTGTTGCTTGCGAAATTTAATACGTGTAGATTACAATTTTGGTCTGGATAGTGCAATAAATGTACAAAACCAACTATAGTATCGGTCGACTAGACGGAACTTGGTTTAGTAAACTTAATACGTGTGGATTACACGTTTGGTCTGGATAGTGCAATAAATGTACAAAACCAACTATAGTATCGGTCGATTCGACGGAACTTGGTTTAGTAAACTTAATACGTGTGGATTACAATTTTGGTCTGAATAGTGCAATAAATGTACAAAACCAACTATAGTATCGGTCGACTAGACGGAACTTGGTTTAGTAAACTTATTTTCTCAGTCGCACACGTGATTTAAACATCATATAACAAATTATTTGTGACTATCATTTAGTCTAACTCTTCCCAATGTCATAATGAAGACATCAATTTAAGACATTTGATACAATTTCCATTTTTTTTCCAATATGCAGTAACTGATAAACTTGAACAGCCTCCGTGACCCACAGAATGATTTTCACCCACCCTTAGATCTCAGATTAAATTCCCGATGGAGTCGAAACCAAAATATATCTACTTGTATTTTTTTAACATTAATTCCTTCGTGCTGATTTTTTTTCAGACTGAAAAGTCAAGTTTTCGCAACAGTTTCCTCCACTCACCTGTCTCTAGGAACGAATTAGGCTCCCTCACATTGCGATCGTACATTCGCGAGATAATTGGATTCAGTTCTACTTTGATAAAATAACGGTCATCCGAGGGATAGGTCTGGGTAGCCACATAAATTGAAACACGGGGAAGAGGCTAAATTAAATTGAAAATAATGCTATGGAAACTCCTGTTGCCAACGAGGAATTTGGAAGTCTAGAAGTTAGGAACCACCCAAGGGGAGTTTAAGCGCGCCCTGATGCAAAGAAAAATATAAATGTGTATTATCCCTTTGTGGATAACATACAACGCGACTTCCATGATTTTACTAGCGAGTTAAAACAGACCTTTTCTACAACGTATGGAGTCATTTCCAGCAAGCGACCGTCACCTATACTTGCAAATTACTCCTCAAAAGAAATTAGTATTGTTGATATCTCAACTCTATAATATATTTTACACAATGGCAATAAGTCAGACTACTCTTTATTGAAAATAAGAACTCATCATTCATTTGACAATAAAATCATGCTGCCAATTAAAGCTTTATTGAAAATAAGAACTCAACATTCATTTGACAAAAAATCATACTGCCAATGAGAAAAAGATAATAATTTCAATAGTTTAATTGTTGTTTTGTTAAAGTAAATCAATAATCAAATTTCCAAGTAAATATTATATAATGCCAATAACCCTGTTTTTTGCAATAAAAGACGTAAACAGTGAATTGGTTGATTACTCATATTTTTAAAGCGACAAACGCAAATAATTTTGAACGTATGAATCCAAAATACCTTTCAATCAAGTCCATTCGCAAACGCTGCCCATGAGGTAGCAAGCACAGCTCTAGCCCAGATACCGTCTCTAGAGGGTTGCTGTTTTCTCCCATCACAGTCTTTTCCCCCAATAACAACCTCATATCAATTGTTGTCAAGTGATTGGCCAAGATCCTCGGACCTGAAGTTCTAAAAAGAGATTTTATAGTCTGCAAAGTGTCAGATTCCAACGGTTTATTGTTTGGGGCAAGCAAGGCAGATTGAAAATTTTCAATATTGAAATTAGAAATTTGATTGTATTCGATAATTTTTGCTTTCATCAATAAATCTTCAGCGTACTGCAGATGAATTGGAGGTTTGATACTGTGAAGATTGCGATTGCTTAACGAATGTGTAGGCGGCTCACTTGGCCCGGAGCTGTGAGAATCTCCAGAACCGTTTCCAGAATCCGACCCAGAAGTTTGATACCCTGGCTGTTGTCCACGAGCGGGTTTCGCTGGTGGACTTCCATCAACAGGCTCCCAACCGTCCCAAGCAGCACTGTCTCCTGCTTTGGTCGACGCACTGCCGCCAATTTCATTTCCTTCTTCATCGCTATCTCCTGGTTTTCGTTTGCAAATTTCGCCATTTCCATCTGGTGACACAAATGATGTCGCATGATCCGTCTGCGCTACTTCTCCTTGGAACGGTAGACGTGAATTATTAATATCATTTGAGTAATTGGAATCCACAGGCTGTGTCAAACTGGCTACAAGATTTAATTCTCTGCTGCTGTCTATCGAGTAATTTGAAGAAAACTTTCGGTGTTGACTGCTTATATCTGGTGTTCTTCCTGCAATCTGGTCGATACTCGGACTATACGTGCAGTATGACAGTGGATATCGTCTATTGGAAGGTGTTTGAATTCGTGCTCCGGAAGCAGCTGAAATGGGTTTCCCAGAACCTACGTAGGAAGTGACGAGATCTGCTACTGTATCATATGGTTCATCCTCGAATTGGTATTGAAATCTCTCGTAAACAGTTTCAGGTTGAATAACCACCTGTAAAAATAATTATTTTCAAATAAAATTCATATTCGTGCTTATTATTTAATTGTTTTACAAATTTTCAAGTTTTTCTGAAAACATTGTATTGTGTTATATTACACTTTCTTTGCATACATTACAAGCTAGCGAACTTATTGTCATATGGTTATCTCTTTCAACTAACCATAAAGATATTAAAAAGTCCTTAAGAGAAAATTAGACTAGAATCCTTTTTAAAAAAATCTGGATTCCTACGGGAATATATTGAACTTAAAGATAAGCGTCTTACCGATCGATTTCATAAAAAAAAATGTTTATAAAGTTAACTCAATATACGAGTATTTTGAGAGATCTAAGAGATTTGTAGATTTCATTGCAGATAACGGATTTTTAAGAATTCATATCTGATACGAATATGACTCCCAGCGATAGTTAAAAGTTTTATGCAAGAATATTTGGTTCAAACGGCCTAATAGGACGGGGCACTCTGACAAGGTCCTTGCTGTGTCTATGGTATACAAGGTTTTTGTTGATTTATTTTATCCCACATACATACCATCACGCCATCTCCATATCAGGGTAGGCAGAAAGGAGAGAGCGCCAGACTTCCCTGAATATCGCAGAATTGATCCAACCATACTTTCCTTTGTCTTTCTCCACCACGCCTTACACTCATGTTTGCTCTAAATATCTTTCTTTATTAATTCGTTCCACGTGCCCAAACCATCTCAGAGTGGTCTTCTTCATCTTGCTCAACAAATCAGCCTTAACTTCACACTCATCCTTAATCACTTAATTCCGAATGCTGTCATACATATGCCCCATGTATTATTCTTAATGCACACGTTTCTACAGCATTCATTCGGCTCTTTTCAGTATTGTTCCACGTCCATATTTCACTCCTATACATCAAAGTTGATACTAAAATACTGTTGTGACTAAGTATCCATTTTTCCAAACAGAACTCCAGTACGATTTTTGAAACGATAATACGATTTGAAGAAACTGCCACATGGCAATAAGTCCGATAGTTTTTGTATTTACATTTCAAGCATGTAATTTTATATGTTTATATAATGTATGAAAACACTCAAATTTTCTTCTTCTGAGCAACATGCTTGTCATTTGTCTTGATCCACATTAACTATGTTTTGCCTGTATGTTACGTATAGAAATGATTTTTCCTGTATATTACAATATGGACATATTTTTGCCTGTATGTCACTTACGTATGAAAAATTCACATTAACTTAATACATTGTAAGACCTTATTACAAACGTGCACCACGTGAGTCAACCCTTGGTTATGTTATATACAGCGAAAGAGAAATACAATTATTATTCTTAAGTTACCGTCTCATATCGGAGGTTGTCCACCACCGCGGCTATATCCTTATTCTATTTACTGAAGCCCAAAACAATTCAATAGAACTGCACTCAAACTACTCCCGTTCTTAAGCCAAGAGATGCAACGTCTTCCTCTGTCTCGGTTACCAATTATTGTTCCTTGGGTGAACAGTTGTGTAATAATGTATCTTGTGCCTCTCATTGTGTGACCAAGATACTGCAGCTTGTGAACATTCACAGTTGTCAGCCGTTCTCGATCTTTATGCAAACGACCAAGCACTTCCACATTTGTAACACGATATTTCCATGGAATCTTGAAGATACATCTCTAAATCTTTTCTCGAAACCCGCAATTCTACGTGATGTCTCCTGAAGTCATATAATACAATACAAATTATAGACATTTCTTACCCTATTAATGACAAAGTGCAGATACTGCCCGACGTGCCTACAGCTGAGGACGTAGTTGCCGGGCTGCGAGGCTGAGTCCCGCACTAGGAAGCTGCCGTCGCAGGGCAGTTCGGCCTCCGCGGCCGCGCGCCCCATAGGACCCCGATACCATCCATGCGAGATCAGCTCGCTACTCGACAGGGATAGCTCCCATTCCAGCTGTCGTGCGCAGTCCTTCAAATATAAATAGTTTAGTTTGATTTTCTCAAGGAATCTCATTTCGTATCGTCGGGTAAAACATAAACGACTTCAACTCAGGTATCGCCGTGTTTACAGCATAAATTGATAAGTGTAAAATTTACCAAAATTAAGTGTTTTTGTAATTATCATCAAACGACAAATGTGCATTTTAGGTCATTCTTTTGAAATGATACATTAAACGGAAATACAGTTTACATAAAATTAAAAAAATGTAATGCTAATTTGTACCGGAAACCTGACGATAAGTTCCAAGATTTTAACAACTTTTTTCCATTAGTTTAAAGTATTTTTTTGAATTGTTGCCGTGTTGAGTTAACTTAAATAATGTCCAACGTTTCGAAGGCGTTGCAGCCTTCAACCTCAGGCTGATGTCTAAAAAAAATGTGTGTACTATCCTAAAGATTACAGTCTTATTTTCAAGGCTTTACTCCTCGCAAATTCGACAGAAGGATGGGGCGGCTAGACACTAACCCCAAACGCGATATCAGAATGGCGTTGAAATCGACCGGCCAAGAAAAAAATAGATTAAAATAATTATAAAACAAAAAAAAATGTCCAGAAAGTATTTCCAAGTATACTGTCAATGCCCGTGAGCATAATGTGGAAAAAAATTTACGTAAATTCAAAATAATCAAAACTTATTTGAGATCTAGTCTTGGACAAGAGAGATTGTCCGATGTGGTTATTCTCTCAATTGAACTTTTAATTTTCAAAGTGAATATGTTGAGGAATATTTAGTGAGGAATGATTATTCCATAGGCTATACTAATTAATACAATTGCCATTTAAAATTGCGTACACAGTAATCCTTTCATTTCGCGGATAATTGCTTCTATATAGGAATGTAGTGCGTAAATGGAGCTAAATAGATTGGTTATTTTTCACACATTTACAGATATTTACAGATATTAAAAAATATGTAGTTATTTTTGTAATTAAGCCTTTATAAGTAGTTATTGATAAGTACTAAAACAAACAACGGTATATAAAGAGAGTAAATAAAACGCGGGAGCCCCATAGTCACTTGATTTTTTTATAGCCGAAACTATAACGAAAGAAACAAAATAATATGATGTTACCCGTAGCAAAATTAAAAATATTTATTTAGAAACCGAAATACATGATTATATTATAGATTTAAAATTTCAAACAAAATTAACCGCGTTTAATTGATTCGCCGTAAATGAAAACCGCGTATCTGAAGGAATTATTGTATCGATATAATATATGATATATTGAGACAGCTTTTTTGGACGTGTAGAACTTCTTCTGTAAATGATTTCTTAATATGTATAGTATTATGAGTTACAATAGTTTTGGACGTGTAGAACTTCTTCTGTAAATGATTTCTTAATATGTATAGTACGAGTATTATGAGTTACAATAGTTTTGGACGTGTAGAACTTCTTCTGTAAATGATTTCTTAATATGTGTAGTACGAGTATTATGAGTTACAATAGTTTTGGACGTGTAGAACTTCTTCTGTAAATGATTTCTTAATATGTATAGTATTATGAGTTACAATAGTTTTGGACGTGTAGATTTCTTAATATGTATAGTATTATGAGTTACAATAGTTTTGGACGTGTAGAACTTCTTCTGTAAATGATTTCTTAATATGTATAGTACGAGTATTATGAGTTACAATAGTTTTGGACGTGTAGAACTTCTTCTGTAAATGATTTCTTAATATGTATAGTATTATGAGTTACAATAGTTTTGGACGTGTAGATTTCTTAATATGTATAGTATTATGAGTTACAATAGTTTTGGACGTGTAGAACTTCTTCTGTAAATGATTTCTTAATATGTATAGTACGAGTATTATGAGTTACAATAGTTTTGGACGTGTAGAACTTCTTCTGTAAATGATTTCTTAATATGTATAGTATTATGAGTTACAATAGTTTTGGACGTGTAGATTTCTTAATATGTATAGTATTATGAGTTAAAATAGTTTTGGACGTGTAGAACTTCTTCTGTAAATGATTTCTTAATATGTATAGTACGAGTATTATGAGTTACAATAGTTTTGGACGTGTAGAACTTCTTCTGTAAATGATTTCTTAATATGTATAGTATTATGAATTACAATAGTTTTGGACGTGTAGAGCTTCTTCTGTAAATGATTTCTTAATATGTATAGTACGAGTATTATGAGTTACAATAGTTTTGGACGTGTAGAACTTCTTCTGTAAATGATTTCTTAATATGTATAGTATTATGAGTTACAATAGTTTTGGACGTGTAGAACTTCTTCTGTAAATGATTTCTTAATATGTATAGTATTATGAGTTACAATAGTTTTGGACGTGTAGAACTTCTTCTGTAAATGATTTCTTAATATGTATAGTATTATGAGTTACAATAGTTTTGGACGTGTAGAACTTCTTCTGTAAATGATTTCTTAATATGTGTAGTACGAGTATTATGAGTTACAATAGTTTTGGACGTGTAGAACTTCTTCTGTAAATGATTTCTTAATATGTATAGTATTATGAGTTACAATAGTTTTGGACGTGTAGAACTTCTTCTGTAAATGATTTCTTAATATGTATAGTATTATGAGTTACAATAGTTTTGGACGTGTAGAACTTCTTCTGTAAATGATTTCATAATATGTATAGTATTATGAGTTACAATAGTTTTGGACGTGTAGAGCTTCTTCTGTAAATGATTTCTTAATATGTATAGTACGAGTATTATAAGTTACAATAGTTTTGGACGTGTAGAACTTCTTCTGTAAATGATTTCTTAATATGTGTAGTACGAGTATTATGAGTTACAATAGTTTTGGACGTGTAGAACTTCTTCTGTAAATGATTTCTTAATATGTGTAGTACGAGTATTATGAGTTACAATAGTTTTGGACGTGTAGAACTTCTTCTGTAAATGATTTCTTAATATGTATAGTATTATGAATTACAATAGTTTTGGACGTGTAGAGCTTCTTCTGTAAATGATTTCTTAATATGTATAGTACGAGTATTATGAGTTACAATAGTTTTGGACGTGTAGAACTTCTTCTGTAAATGATTTCTTAATATGTATAGTACGAGTATTATGAGTTACAATAGTTTTGGACGTGTAGAACTTCTTCTGTAAATGATTTCTTAATATGTATAGTACGAGTATTATGAGTTACAATAGTTTTGGACGTGTAGAACTTCTTCTGTAAATGATTTCTTAATATGTATAGTATTATGAGTTACAATAGTTTTGGACGTGTAGAACTTCTTCTGTAAATGATTTCTTAATATGTATAGTATTATGAGTTACAATAGTTTTGGACGTGTAGAACTTCTTCTGTAAATGATTTCTTAATATGTATAGTACGAGTATTATGAGTTACAATAGTTTTGGACGTGTAGAACTTCTTCTGTAAATGATTTCTTAATATGTGTAGTACGAGTATTATGAGTTACAATAGTTTTGGACGTGTAGAACTTCTTCTGTAAATGATTTCTTAATATGTATAGTATTATGAGTTACAATAGTTTTGGACGTGTAGAACTTCTTCTGTAAATGATTTCTTAATATGTATAGTATTATGAATTACAATAGTTTTGGACGTGTAGAGCTTCTTCTGTAAATGATTTCTTAATATGTATAGTACGAGTATTATGAGTTACAATAGTTTTGGACGTGTAGAACTTCTTCTGTAAATGATTTCTTAATATGTATAGTACGAGTATTATGAGTTACAATAGTTTTGGACGTGTAGAACTTCTTCTGTAAATGATTTCTTAATATGTATAGTATTATGAGTTACAATAGTTTTGGACGTGTAGAACTTCTTCTGTAAATGATTTCATAATATGTATAGTATTATGAGTTACAATAGTTTTGGACGTGTAGAACTTCTTCTGTAAATGATTTCTTAATATGTATAGTACGAGTATTATGAGTTACAATAGTTTTGGACGTGTAGAACTTCTTCTGTAAATGATTTCTTAATATGTGTAGTACGAGTATTATGAGTTACAATAGTTTTGGACGTGTAGAACTTCTTCTGTAAATGATTTCTTAATATGTATAGTATTATGAGTTACAATAGTTTTGGACGTGTAGAACTTCTTCTGTAAATGATTTCTTAATATGTATAGTATTATGAATTACAATAGTTTTGGACGTGTAGAGCTTCTTCTGTAAATGATTTCTTAATATGTATAGTACGAGTATTATGAGTTACAATAGTTTTGGACGTGTAGAACTTCTTCTGTAAATGATTTCTTAATATGTATAGTACGAGTATTATGAGTTACAATAGTTTTGGACGTGTAGAACTTCTTCTGTAAATGATTTCTTAATATGTATAGTACGAGTATTATGAGTTACAATAGTTTTGGACGTGTAGAACTTCTTCTGTAAATGATTTCTTAATATGTATAGTATTATGAGTTACAATAGTTTTGGACGTGTAGAACTTCTTCTGTAAATGATTTCTTAATATGTATAGTATTACGAGTTACAATAGTTTTGGACGTGTAGAACTTCTTCTGTAAATGATTTCTTAATATGTATAGTACGAGTATTATGAGTTACAATAGTTTTGGACGTGTAGAACTTCTTCTGTAAATGATTTCTTAATATGTGTAGTACGAGTATTATGAGTTACAATAGTTTTGGACGTGTAGAACTTCTTCTGTAAATGATTTCTTAATATGTATAGTATTATGAGTTACAATAGTTTTGGACGTGTAGAACTTCTTCTGTAAATGATTTCTTAATATGTATAGTATTATGAGTTACAATAGTTTTGGACGTGTAGAACTTCTTCTGTAAATGATTTCTTAATATGTATAGTATTATGAGTTACAATAGTTTTGGACGTGTAAAACTTCTTCTGTAAATGATTTCTTAATATGTATAGTATTATGAGTTACAATAGTTTAGATTGTCAAATTAAAAACTTTTAAGTGAGGGGTAATAATATTCTTATCAATATATTATATTGATAAGAATATAAAAAAACAAATTTGAATTGAAAAATATCCTTTCGTGTAACTACTCGAATATGCTGATTTAAAAACAGTAATAACTCATTTATTGTTATTTGAACAAATACTTGGTTTTTTCTATACTTTTTATGTACAATGTGAAGGCGTGGGCTGAAAACAACGGTGATGCCCGGAATTGGGTTTATTCTTTTTACGAAGGGGTGATGTCTGTGATTGACGGGAGAGGTGTCGATCTCAGACCTTTTGATAGCGTCTGATTTGCCTTGTTTTTATACAAATCAAGATTATTATTATTATTATTTAGACCGAAAAAAGATCCGTTACTGAATGTGAAGAAATCAGATAGGTGACAACCGGTTAAACATGCTTACTTTGCCAAGGAATCAACACATTCATTACCAGTGATACCAACATGTGAAATAATCCAAGTTAAAGAAACATCTATATTATTTGACATCAATTGAAACAAGACTTTGATTGAACAAATGATTTCTTTGTACACATAATTGTTATTTGAGAAGGTTTTTAGAGTCATCAAAATTAATAGACACACATGGTCAAAGAAATTAGTAATTTTTTATCTCTTCATTCAAAATTCAGTTAATTTTACTGGGGAGGTATACATTATAAAATATTTTCAATTTTTTTCATACTAATTATTATCTATCATTAATTGCAATTGTTGCAAAATTAATAACTAACAAGCCCTGAAAATGAGAGCTAACAGTTTTTAAACTATCGACTTTTGGAGCCACAAAAACGCGGCCCAAAATATCTTACATCATAGATTATAAAATATTGTGAAATCTATGATAATAATCTAACTAACTTAAATATATATCCTACCGAACTTAATTATGGTATATCAAGTACATTACATACACGTTTGTACATGTGGGTTATAAAGTTTCTAATCCATGAAAGTTAATAAATATATCTAGGAATGTTATAAATTAAAAAGATATTTTTTTATAAGAATTTAGAATTTATTTGTTAAACTAACGCTTTCTAACTTTATTGATAATTTCCCTTGATTATGATGTTTGAAAAAAATAAATTGGTGATATTATTAAACATGATGATTTAAGATTTTAGTTTTTTATTCGACTAAGAACAAAGCTGTAATCACATATGTTATATATTACAAATCTTAATAAATCTCACTTGAACTTTTGACATAACCCTAATACCCAATAACATATTATGAGAAAGTAAACATTTTGCAAAAACAAAAAAAATGGCAATGGTTGAAAAAAAATTACAAAGGCAAAAATTACGATGGCACTTAATTATATTGTGATTTTTTTGACGAATTTCAATGAAGATCTAAAAAAGAACATTAGAATTGATCCACTGCAAACGTAAGTCATATTCGAGTATCATAAAATGAAAAATACTTACCATTTTAGCACAAAACACAACAATCTCAATACCTCGGAATTGCTACTAGCTCAGCGAACATCTCGCCCTAACCGGATTTTTCCTCCCTTGCTCGGGAGGGATGTAAACACGCTAAGGAAGCAAGGGGCGAACGCGAATCGATTGCCCCTGGGCGCATGCGTACGCCAACCCTCCCAATTGATTAAAAAACGATATGGAGGTATCATTGAGTAATATAAATAAATGTAAGTGTGATAAATTAATATTCGAACTAAATATTTAGAAAATAAAGATATATGGATATTATTCGGATACGCATATGTTGATGCTTAATTCCTATTGTGAAGTTGGTTTGCGAAAGCGTGATCTGAGAGAAACATGAATTGATTTACGAGTTCTGATTTATTTTACAATATGATAATGTAATTTGCAAATCGTAAATAGCTTTATTGCCCGTTTATTGATACGTTTGCCTTCCCAGTCTAGTTTATTTAATATGTGTTACAGTGAAGAGTTAATGTGAAATTGTGTCACCCTGTGTTTGTATGTCCAGACCCCACAGTGTCTCGATTAAGCGTTAGAGAAATAATCCGAGCCTTTTTCGTAGTCTATAAAACACAAACATTGTGGAAATTTGTTTTCTAAAAGAGCCATTATATTTAGTTGATAAAAACCAGTTCGAAACTGCACAACAAAAAATGTACCTAATATAACTGATTTAATTCAGAACGCTGAGTGTCTAAACGCTGGTTGCAGCCCTTATTTTGAAAGGATCAAATTTAGACACTTGGCCAGCTTCTGTATTATTTAATCTACTTATGAATATTATATTTAACTACTAAAATAGTACTTTTACCAATATCTTGATATATTGTGTATGCGGATATCGACGTCGCTCTTAAATGCCGAACTCCAAGATCATCATCATCATTACTAGCTGCACAAACTCGAGCGGGTGTTAGCCGCCTCCAAATACGTTTTCCACTCCCTTCAACCATGTGCCAGAGTTCTCCAGCTGGGTACCCCAGCTTCGCTTGCATCTTCAGTAACACCGTCCACGCACTGATTCTTACATATGAAACATACAAAACAGGTTTATTTGGCAGACATTATACATCATCATTTTATCATTAACTCATTTAACCACACTTCATTTCAATCACGTCTATATTTTTACATAAATAGAAATATATAGAAAGACAATCCCTCCCGCTGATCGAGTATGATTGTCAGCCATCTTGCGGGTCAAAAACGCTTGTGCGTGTATTGTGTGCAAGTTGCACTTCAGCAAGCACACAGTCTCGACAGATCGAATCCAAAGTTCCGATTGCAGAGAAATCAAATTCCATGACCCGACGGATTTAATTTGCTGTAATCTATTGTTGGGTAGAGTTTTTTACAGAGTGTTATTTGTGCGACGCTTAGCAGTACTATAAAAATGTATGATAAACATCATATAACCAACAGAAAAACAAATATTCAGATAAAAAAAATCATACACCAATCAAAATGCGCTTCAAAGTACCTTTTTGCTTCCTCGGCAATTTGACAAGAAAGAAAATTTTGTGAACGTGTTAATAAGCGCACTAACAACCGGAGCAACGGAACATGGTCATTATGTGCACTCTCATTATGGCATAATATACTATTTGTTTTCTTATTTCATTCATCCCACATGCCCAAACCATCTCAGCGTGCTCTTCATCTTATTCGACAAATCAGCCTTAAGTTCACACTCATCTCTAATCATTTCATTCCTTAATATGTCATACTCGTACATAATCAACCCATGTATTCTTCTCAATCCACGCATTTCTACAGCATTTATTCGGCTCCTATCAGTCATATTCCATGTCGTGTATTGTATACAGGGTGGGGCACTAATGTTGCTACAAAAACAAATGTGAATATGTCTGTTATTTAAAAAAAAAAAACTTTTATTTTTCAGAATAAAAAGCGGTATACGAGTATATGTTAATTGTTTTCAAATGAACATGATTGAAGACGCCGATAGAATACGAGTGGTGCAACTGTATTAAGAACTCAAGTCCCTAATTTTGGTACAGAGAGCATTTAGAACTCAAACAAATCGGGATGCGCCCAGTCGGTGGACCTTTTTTTTTAAACCTGGCGAGTTTATTGCCATGTGGCAAACTCTTTCAATCAACCAGAAATATGTTTTTATAGGCCCTAAGTGTTAACCAGACTGGAATCCTATTTTTTTTTAAATCTGGGTTCCAGCGGGGATCGAACCCGCAACCTTCGGATTGGCAAACAAGTGTCTTACCACCAGGCCACAGAGGTCATTATGCGAATTGTAGAAAAATTCAATACACATGGCACTGTTCAGAGGACGCCCTACCATCGAAATCCAATAGTTCGAAAATCAAACATCATCGCCGCAGTGGCCGCAGCTATTGATAACAATCCTAGCATTTCAACAAGACAATTAGCGTTGAATACGAATGTCAGTCGAAGGAGTGTTTCGCGTATTTTGCACGAAGATTTAAATTTGTTTCCATATAAAATTCAAATAACAAGTTACTTGAATTCAGAAGATCCACCAATTCGATTAGAATTCTGCCAAAAGTTGTTTCGTTTTGTTGAGAGCGATGTAAACTTCATAAATTGTTTATTTATGTCTGACGAGGCGCACTTTAATTTAAACGGAAATGTAAACAAGCAAAATTGTCGTATATGGGCCAATGAAAATCCTCAAAACATCCAACAAGTGAGGTTGTATGCAGAACGTGTGACTGTGTGGTGTGCAGTATCTGCCAACTGTATTGTCGGCCCTTACTTTTTTGAAGAAAACTATGCCAATGCTATAGTGAATGGAGAGCGCTATCTAAACATGCTGGAACAATGTTTTTTTTTAGAGATGCGCCGAAGACGAATACCTTTCCGAAATGTATGGTTTCAACAAGATGGAGCCAGTTTTCACATAACAAGACCAGTAATGGCGGCCCTGCGTGAAAAAATTGGGGAAAAAATAATCTCACGAAACACCGAACATCGTTGGCCCCCAAAGTCACCTGATCTCACTGTTCCAGAGTTTTATGGGGATATTGTAAGTAAGAGGTGTATAAAACTAAGCCACGCAATAAAAACGAGTTAAAAGAATCCACAAGGGCCGTTATTGAAGCAATACCCCGGGCATTATTAACAGTGGCAATGAACAACGTTTTGGTCAGATGCAGGGTTTGCATTAACGAAGGTGGAGGACATCTAAAACAAATTATTTTTAAAAACTAATTCCTATGTTAAAAATTTAGTAGAATTCTTGATTTAAAACAATAAAGAAATAAAAAAAATTAAAATAACAGAAATATTCACATTTCTTTTTGTAGCAACATTCGTGCCCCACTCTGTACAACCATCATAATATCTATCCACCCACCATCAGATGTTGCTTTTGAGTTTAAATATCCAAACGAGATGGTACCAATTCGTCGTTACTATCTCGTTTCCGTGACAATCGCGACTGGAATTGGCGAATCTCATCACGACGGATGACTGGTAGATAGGTGACGTCTATGGGCGCATCAATATTTACTAGTTTTATTAAATATTTCTGAAATTATGTTTCAATTTTTTGCCACGGCGTATGTCGTACAGTTTTCTCCATTTATTTTATTTTTCAGGTCCGAGTGCCCCTACGAAAGCCGGAGCCCTGGGCTATAGCCCCTTTAGCCCTATGGTAAATCGGCCCCTTATACAAAAAAAGGTTTACCGTCGGAGAAATCAGGGTGACAAGAGAGAAATATTTTCTACATCGACAAAAGTAAACGCACTAACAACCGCCAGTGGGGAGCAGTATTCTATAGCTCTATGGTTTATTTCGAGTCGTCTAGTCTATAGCGTTGTGCATTCCGATTCATTCCGTTTCCGTATTAACAGACGACCGCCCGTAATTGTTGCATAGGTTGCATTGTTAAGTGACTGCGGCGATTTTTTTCTACAAACAAAAAAAACATACTTATTCTTCTATTTTTTTTTATTCAGTGTAACATTTTGTTCTTGCTTCATTTGATTATCTATATTTATTTACGAAGTAAAGGTGAGCGAGTTATGATTGACAGCAACTGTATGCCATTGAGCAAAAGATGTTATCAAATCCAATATTTTTTTAAATCGGCTGACTATTGATACAATATTTTATTGGTAAATATTTGTAAATTAGTCTATTTTGATCAATATCATTACCACAATCATCCATCTTGCTTACTGACATCCGGGCGCTCTATCGTGTTATGGATTTGTGCAATTACAAACATTTTGTTGTGACGCTACATGGATGAAAAATCAATGTCTCATCCCGCCGGCGCGTTTACTCTGCATCAAAGTTCTTATTTCATATTTATTTTGTGAAAACATCTCAAAGTGTGTCATAATTAAACGGTTATTTAGTTTTTTTCTTTTTATATGCGTTATGGAAAATTTGTATTGATCCAACCTCGAAAATATATACATACGAGTACAACGTATAGTGCATTATCGACGTTCTGCGATTCGTTCGAGTCGGTGTTCTGGGAATCGGGAAAATCTGGGTCATGTTAAAATTTTGTTCAAATTGTATTACAGAAAAACATTTGTGGATTATTCCTGATGTTGACTATTGAAATCTGAGTATTTTCACTTATTTTATGAAGGATTACTAGTTCACTACTCTCTAGGATCCGTTAGTATCTTTTGTCATTGCGGTTATTAATAGTTGAACTTTATTGATTTAAATAAAAGCCACATCTGTTCAAAACATTCATCAATAGATACAAACAATGTTTTATATTATTTTCATACCAAAATATTGCGTTTTTTAATCGAGTTTTATTTATTAATTAATCATAATTGACTGATAGTGCAATGAAAACTCGAAAATTAATAAAATACTATAACTCTGCATCAAAGTTCTTATTTCATATTTATTTTGTGAAAACATCTCATAGTGTCATAATTAAACGGTTATTTCGTTTTTTCTTTTTATATGCGTTATGGAAAATTTGTATTGATGTAACCTCGAAAATATATACATACGAGTACAACGTCTAGTGCATTATCGACGTTCTGCTATTCGTTCGAGTCGGTGTTCTGGGAATCGGGAAAACCTGAGCCGTGTTAAAATTTTGTTCAAATTGTATTACAGAAAAACATTTGTGGATTATTCCTGATGTTGACAGTTGAAATTTGAGTATTTTCACTTATTTTATGAAGGATTACTAGTTCACTACTCTCAAGGATCCGTTAGTATCTTTTGTCATTGCGGTTTTTAATAGTTGAACTTTATTGATTTAAATTAAAGCCACATCTGTTCAAAACATTCATCAATAGATACAAACAATGTTTTATATTATTTTCATACCAAAATGTTGCGTTTTTAAATCGAGTTTTATTTATTGATTAATCATAATTGACTGATAGTGCAATGAAAACTCTAAAATTAATAAAAGACCATATTCCAAGTTATCTCTCATTCATTTCTATGGTACCTTTCAACATATTGGTGAATCGGAAATATTAAAGGGCGTGGTCGAGAGACAGCTTTGCCTTCCGGTTAAGGAGTCAGTTCAAAAATCGCAGTTCGTCATCGTACGTATTGACATTCTACCTCACGTGAAAAGGCAACAATACTCGAACACGTCAAACATACGCGAGTATCATCAAATGATTTTTTTTGGGTGCCACCAGGAATCAAACCATCATTACCATCTAGACCACGGAGATCCCCAATTACAGGCGGCCCTCGACTTTCGCGCATAATTGGTTCCCGAAAATGTGTGCGAATGTTGATTGTTCGAAAGTAGAGGGATGGAAAAAAAATTATCAAAAATTCTATTTCAAAATATTTATTTATCAATAATATATTAAAAATATTTATTTATCAATAAACATAATTAAGTTAACGAGGCGTGTTTAAGTGCTTTCAGGTGTTTTCTTCGTAAACTTGTCAAGAGTTAGTTAAATACCACCCCTTTTTTTTATTTTCTTGATAAAGAGTTCTATAAGATGCTGTGTCTTTCTCAATCGCCCTATGTACTTGAGATATACATTCTCCATTGGGATCACATTCTTCCATGATAATAAAAAAAATGTCAAGATGCATGAAGGATTCGTTCATATTTTTTATTGTCAAAGTCTTGATGATTTTATCAGCTTCTTCTTCCTCACTTTCATTGTGTATTTCATTTAACTCTTGTTGCTCAATTAAGTATTCATTTGACAGAGGTACTGAGTGAGATTCAGATTTAGTTCATTCATTAGGCTAACTATTTAATCTGTGATAGTTTTCGGAGTTTCTTCAGAATTTGTAAAATCACTCATCATTTGTGGGCATAATTGTTTCCAGGAACCTTTTATTGTTGACTCTTTTATTTCAGCCACGAGTCTCCAATATTGTTTATTGCGTTCCATATATTATAGTTCTTCCAAAAAAGTGGGAGCGACAGCATGGAAACGAACAATTTTTGCATTATCGACAAAAATCTTTAAAAAATTTAATTTATTGCATGGAAACGAACAATTTTTGCATTATCGACAAAAATCTTTAAAAAATTTAATTTTAAAAAATGTGCGAAAGTAGTATGTGCAAAAGTCAAACGAATTAATTGTAGCCAATACTGATCGCCCGTAATGGAATTGCCAGGTTTCAACATAGTAAACAACACCCCTTTGGTCCCACCAGATACAGAGCATGATCTTCGAACCATGTATGCTCGGTTTTGGTGTTGATGTTGAGGTCGATGGCAACGATTGACCGGGCTTAGCGTAGTATTTTTTCTTCTTGGGGTTGTCGTAGAATATCCACTTCTCATCTCCAGTTACAATCCGATGCAAAAACCTTTTCTTTGTTGCCTTTGAATCAGCTGCTCGCAAGTGAAAAATCGCCTTTCAACGTCTCTCGGTTTCAGTTCATAAGGCACCCAATTTCCTTGTTTTTGAATCATTCCCATGGCTCTCAATCGTACGGAAACGGCTTGTTGAGTCACTCCCAATGATTCTGCAAGCTCCTCTTGCTTGATCTTACTCTGATCTTCTTCGAGTAATGCCTCTAATTCTTTGTCCTCGAATTTTTTTGGCTGTCCAGAGCGAGGCTTGTCTTCGACGCTGAAATCTCCATCCTTGAAACGTCGAAACCATTCCCTACATAATTTATCAGTTGGAGCAGCGTCACCATAAACTTCGACAAGCATTCGATGGGGCTTCAGCTGCACTTTTCTTCCAATTAAAACCTCCCGCAAACGCTGCTTGGTTAACACAAAATTCGACATTTTCAACACTACAAAACAAGGTTTTTGCAAGAAACTCAAAGGGATATAAACTGAATATTATTGGCAGATGTCTAACCTCTCTGAAACCGCCAAAATCGGCTATATATATATATATATATATATATATATATATATATATATATATATATATATATATATATATATATATATATATATATATATATATATATATATATATATATATATATATATATATATATATATATATATATATATATATATATATATATATATATGTATATGTATATGTATATGTATATGTATATGTATATGTATATGTATATGTATATGTATATGTATATGTATATGTATATGTATATGTATATGTATATGTATATGTATATGTATATGTATATGTATATGTATATGTATATGTATATGTATATGTATATGTATATGTATATGTATATGTATATGTATATGTATATGTATATGTATATGTATATGTATATGTATATGTATATGTATATGTATATGTATATGTATATGTATATGTATATGTATATGTATATGTATATGTATATGTATATGTAAATGTAAATGTAAATGTAAATGTATATGTATATGTATATGTATATGTATATGTATATGTATATGTATATGTATATGTATATGTATATGTAAATGTATATGTATATGTATATGTATATGTATATGTATATGTATATGTATATGTATATGTATATGTATATGTATATGTATATGTATATGTATATGTATATGTATATGTATATGTATATGTATATGTATATGTATATGTATATGTATATGTATATGTATATGTATATGTATATGTATATGTATATGTATATGTATATGTATATGTATATGTATATGTATATGTATATGTATATGTATATGTATATGTATATGTATATGTATATGTATATGTATATGTATATGTATATGTATATGTATATGTATATGTATATGTATATGTATATGTATATGTATATGTATATGTATATGTATATGTATATGTATATGTATATGTATATGTATATGTATATGTATATGTATATGTATATGTATATGTATATGTATATGTATATGTATATGTATATGTATATGTATATGTATATGTATATGTATATGTATATGTATATGTATATGTATATGTATATGTATATGTATATGTATATGTATATGTATATGTATATGTATATGTATATGTATATGTATATGTATATGTATATGTATATGTATATGTATATGTATATGTATATGTATATGTATATGTATATGTATATGTATATGTATATGTATATGTATATGTATATGTATATGTATATGTATATGTATAATGTATATGTATATGTATATGTATATGTATATGTATATGTATATGTATATGTATATGTATATGTATATGTATATGTATATGTATATGTATATGTATATGTATATGTATATGTATATGTATATGTATATGTATATGTATATGTATATGTATATGTATATGTATATGTATATGTATATGTATATGTATATGTATATGTATATGTATATGTATATGTATATGTATATGTATATGTATATGTATATGTATATGTATATGTATATGTATATGTATATGTATATGTATATGTATATGTATATGTATATGTATATGTATATGTATATGTATATGTATATGTATATGTATATGTATATGTATATGTATATGTATATGTATATGTATATGTATATGTATATGTATATGTATATGTATATGTATATGTATATGTATATGTATATGTATATGTATATGTATATGTATATGTATATGTATATGTATATGTATATGTATATGTATATGTATATGTATATGTATATGTATATGTATATGTATATGTATATGTATATGTATATGTATATGTATATGTATATGTATATGTATATGTATATGTATATGTATATGTATATGTATATGTATATGTATATGTATATGTATATGTATATGTATATGTATATGTATATGTATATGTATATGTATATGTATATGTATATGTATATGTATATGTATATGTATATGTATATGTATATGTATATGTATATGTATATGTATATGTATATGTATATGTATATGTATATGTATATGTATATGTATATGTATATGTATATGTATATGTATATGTATATGTATATGTATATGTATATGTATATGTATATGTATATGTATATGTATATGTATATGTATATGTATATGTATATGTATATGTATATGTATATGTATATGTATATGTATATGTATATGTATATGTATATGTATATGT
>CATKWJ010001100.1:0-30528 GCA_949825065.1 Odontocerum albicorne
GGTTTCACATAAATACGAGTATATCATTTTTATCAAGTATAAGAAGAAACCTGCGATCCTTTCATAGGGGCAATGTCAAATCAAACCATATTGGAAAATACTGATTTTATGTTTTAATATTATATGTTAGATATAAAGTTTTAATTTAAATTTATTATGATTTACGAATCTCAAGGGCTCAAATCTCAATATTAAAATTTTCAAAATAATGTTGATTGTTTTTTAGTAAAATGAGTTAGTGATTTAGCCGAAACATTGACGGCGATTATTGATAATACTTCTTAGTTTTAAATTAAAGTTAATCTTTCCTTTATTTGAAATATAAAAAAATCGATATCTTATATTGCGGCATATCTACGAGTATACCGATCACGTAAATAGTTTAAGTCTGCATGATTATAAGGTAACATAAATTAAAAATACAGTACTTGGTCACAATTAGTTAAAATTAAGTAACAAAGAATAATTTATGAAAAAGTCATAAAAAATGTAGCTATGCGTGCGAGAAGAATTGAAAGGAAGAGAAAAGTGTGAAAATAAATATATTTGGAAAGGAAAGTAAGGAAATTGAGGAAAATTAGATCCTATTTGAGAAAATGTATGAAAGTATGCAAAACGAGAGAGATAAGCAAAGAAAAAGGTGTGGCGATTCGAATTCGAAGGTAGTAAATTGGTATGGATTTTAATTCATTTTTGTAAAGGAAATGACATTTTTATAAACATTTTTTCAATATATTTGTTTTAGTTTTTTATACAAATCACATCTGCATATTTTATTCCAAATATTGTCACCTAAGATGCTTATGTAGAGGAAATGTCGAAATAATGAACATTTACGCCCAACATACGTTTGATATTTTAAGGCTCTATGATAGAAAAAACGAAATTGAATTTGAAATTTACACGCGTACAAAATGGAAGTTGAGTGAAATGATGAACGATGAAATAGTTGTGGTCTTTTTCTGAGTACAATTCATAGAAACAGAATTCAGTGTACAGAACATAGAAACTACGAGTAGGTTTATGCTCGCATACATTGTGGTACAGGGCAACTGTTGCACCCACAGTGTGCTCAAATTACATTTATTCCCCGTTGAATCATAATACCTAGACGGTAATTCATTCGTTTTCATGGAACCTTATACAGAGTAACTATTAAACGGGAAATGTTAATATCGAATGGACAAAATGTCGATTGATTTGTGAAAGTTTAACTGGAGACAGAAAATCAAGGTTGTATACTAAATATGGCAACAACTGTCGCACTTGACAGTAACACCACTAAGCGGACTAAACTACTTATGTGTATACCATAAATTATACAAAAATAGGTTTAACCCACAATAATAATACTCTGATAATTTCGAGTTACAAATTTCAAATTTGCGAAAATATAACATATTTCATATAAACCAGTAGGACATTGGTTGGACGTGTTTTTGTATATATGGGCGAATATATGGACACATAATCCAATCCACATTTTATCGCATATAATTGTTATTTTAGAGTTACTGGCCCTATAACATGGAATAACATACTTGTAGAATTCTTCAATAGATAACTTCAAGACGTCCGTTAATATTTTAATATACTAGTATAATACAATAGAGATGTAAATGAACATTGACGTTAATAGGGTAATTTCACTTTTTTCCATAAAAATTATAAATTTAATAGACTTTTTAGCAATTAATATGAATAATCAAATTCTAAATACACATCGAATCACTTATTTGAATGCGCTTTGGCTTGTGACATATTAAGTCCCGGCGAAATTTGATAGCCGTATTTTTTTATATAACCGCATATGGTTTTGTTCATACAAGTTCGCGTTTTCAGTAATAATTTGTACGTTTTTTGCGTGTTTTTTTACTGAACGGAGTTTTAGTGCATTACAATTACTGTAGAACCTATTTGTATTGATGCAATCAAAAATACAATACACCAAATAAGATATATATTTGTTTATCAAATGACAGGTGTTGTGAGGAAAAATTGTGTAATTGTGTAACACAGTGTTCCCCAACCGGTGGTCCGCCGGGCCGCAAACAGTATGTCAAATTTCAAGAAATTCGCCATGCAAAAATATTAAATACTTATAGGATTTTTTCGCTTGCACGTTGACTTGTATTTTTAGTAATTGTTAAATAAATATAATTTTTATGATAATGTGACACGATGGTCGCTGGGTTTCTCAGAATGGACAGTCATAAATCTTCTCAGATACACTTAGGGAGAACGGAAATATTTGCTCTTGGATAGTGAACTCGGATGCAAAACCCTACCTTAATATATTTCCAAGAATTTCATAATATATAATTGTTTTCATTTTGGAATGGACCGGTGAGAAAGTAAATTTTACAATAAATACATATTCATTTTATTGTTTTACAGAGGTTTGCAAAGGATATAATCCGTCTCATATTTACCACCTATACATATATTTTTTTGTTTCATCTGAAATTTATTTTTTGCGTCCGTTTCTAGTGGTTAGAAACATATTTACTTAAAAATTATTTCAGTTGCATTTTTGAATTGAAAGGTAACACGCGCTTAGTTATTCGTTCTTTCCGAAATGATTTTCTCAATTACAAGTTAAAAAAAATCTTCAATTTTTTAAATTCACTGCACCGATCGTTTGTTAATGTTATTTTGTGTATTTCGGGAAACTACGTATTGTGCCATTTGAAACCCTGCAAAATGGAAAAAAAGAAAGACAAACAACAAAATATTTTTAACTTTTTTAAAAACAAGAACAGTAACCAGGAGAAGTGTAGTGAAGACATCGAAAATAATCCAAGTTCGAGTACATCAAGTATACAAGAAACAAGGAAAAATAAATGTGTTGAGACTTCGGAATGTGCGACAGAAGCTAAAAAAAGGAAAGGGGACTATGTTAGGCATTATGATAAAGGGTATTTAAAGTTTGGTTTTACTATAGCCCTTGAAAGTGAACTATGTCCACGGCCCCTGTGTGTTGTGTGTCACGCCATTCTATCAAATGAGGCGATGAAACCTTCCAAACTTGTTCGTCATTTGCATTCGAAGCATATAGTAGTGATCTCAAAGATAAGCCATTGGATTTTTTTGAAAGATTACACGACCAGTTGAAAAATAAAAAAAGTGAAATGAAGAAGATGATAACTAGTGACAAAAAACTGCTTCAAGCGTCTTATTTAGTTGCTCTTCAAATATCTAAAACTAAAAAACCGTTCACTATCGGCGAGGAATTAGTAAAGCCTCGCATCATAGATTGCGCTCGTGAGGTTTTGGGTCCTCAAGCCGCAAAAAAACTCGAGGCTATACCACTGTCGGGAAACACTATCCAGATAAGAATTCTTGACATGGCGATCGATATTGAAGAGCAGGTTGTAGAGGGAATAAAGAAATCACGATGTTTTGCGATTCAACTCGACGAATCAACTGACGTGAGCAACCATGCTATTATATTGCTTCGTGAGGTATAGTGAAGCTGAAGATTTTAGGGAGGAACTTCTTTGCTGTCTTGACTTACCTGGACGGACTACAAGTTCGGAGATATTTGGTGTTCTTGACGAGTATTTCCAAGCGCACAGCTTAGAGTGGGGCAAATGCGTTGGAGTGTGTACAGACGGCGCTGCAAGCATGATTGGGCATATCTCAGGTGTAGTTGTAAGAATAAAAACTGTTGACTGGACATATTTAGTCTACTTAATGACCTTAATCTTTCTCTCCAGGGGTTTTGTACAAATATTTTTAAATTGAGAAATAAGGTCGATGCATTTAAAAAGAAGCTGGATCTTTGGGATTGTCGTGTACAAGTGGAGGATTTAGAAATTTTACCACAAGAATTTTTAATTGCTGCTGACGTCGACAGGAAAGGTGTTTTAAATGTAATAAGTCAACACTTGAAGGCGTTGGTACTAAAATTTTTAATCATTAGAATCCTGAAAATGAGAATCCTCGTAAAGGAAATCTTTGGATTAATAATCCCTTCATGGAGGACATAATTTCATGTACTCTCACGAGTAGAGAAAAAGAACAATTAATAGAGTTGTCTTCGGATGTCACTCTGATATCCAGACATAAAACATTAACATTGCTTCAGTTTTGGATATCAGTGGAAGATGAATATCCATCTTTAAAAAAAAAAAAAAAATGATTGTCAGCCGTCCTGTGAATGGAAGACGCATATGTGAGTCATACGATACGATATGTTAGACTATCCTTGTGATCTAACATAGTATGATTGCCAGCCGTCCTGTGAATGGAAGACGCATATGTGAGTTGTTTTAAAATGTATAAAAGCTGTTGCACTTCTATAAACACACAGTTTGACTGATCAAATCCTAAATTCTGATGGCAAGGACATCTAAGTTCCTAGACGATTGGCAAATTTAATCGGCAGTAGCATTTCGTTAAATAGAGGTTTATATAGAATTTTTTGTGTATTGTTTAATACATTCAAATTTACAACGGTCTAAGAGTAAAACCAGTCCGTAAGTTAATCCGCAAGGAATATCAAACCTTATGCGCCCACTTGCTAAGCATGAATGCTAACTGTTAGACGTCAGATTAGCCCTATGGTGTAGTAACATAAATATAATATAATATAAAACTCCAATGGATACACTCGTTTTTCTTCATTTGATCGATGATAAATGGGAAAATGAAGTTTATTTGCACATTTTATGCTACCTTCATTGAATTTCTTTTGAGATATTTCATACTATTTTTTAAATTGGCTGGATTGAATGGTTTTTTAAAGATTGGGTTTCACCATGACATACGCATTATACAACTGTTTTTTTGTAGCTATGTGAGTAAGGTATTTTCATACGATATTTATACGATACGATATTTATTCATAATAAATCATATTTAAAAAGTTGCATACGATATTTATACGATACGATATTTATTCATAATAAATCATATATAAAAAATGCTGGCTAGATCTATTTTGTCATGGAAGCTATATGATCATATTTTAATCGATCTTAAGACCTCCATAATACGAGTATATGGTCAAGAAATCGGTACATTGATATTCAGAACCCTCATTTATTTATTTAACACTTCATTGTATAAAAGTCTGACGGACTTATTGCCAGGTCACAATCTCATCCAACCAACAAGACAAAAATAAATAAAGGTTTTAGCTGCACTGAAATTATTGAGAAACATTACACAACTTAGTATTTTTAACACTATTATTGTGTATAGTAAGTACACACTGGCAGGTTTACTGCTATGTAGAAATCTCACGTATGGACTTATATGAGTCATTTTTCTTCAGACGGAATTTCATTACTCATTATCCATTTAACTATTGATAGATATTTTTTCCCTCACAGAATCTTAATTCCTAGTACGAGTATAAAGGTTTTTGTTTATAATATCCTCGATGAATTTATTATAAATTGTTAATTAGAGCAAATGTATAGTTTTTTGGTACATCGTACATCTGTTACACCAGTGTTCCCCAACCTTTTTAGACCCGCGGACCGATAAAAAAAGGAAAAAATTCGCGGACCACTTATACTGAAATAAAAATGGTTTTTTTATTTAATATTTTTTTAATCTTATATTGTGACAGATGGACATATGTAACTATAATTAACAAATATACATATAACAGTTAAACAATTTTAATTGTAACATTGTCTGATACAATTAAAATTTAACAAAAACAATGGGGGTTTTTCAACAAACTAATGCGAAACCTGATGTTGCATCTTTGCTAATATATTGGATATTCTTGGCTGCAGTGCTGTCTCTGACAGACGAAGTGCTGCACTCACGTCCAGTCTATTCCTTTGTTTCGATTTTATTGAAGACATGGATGAAAATGCTTTTTCACATGACTAGGTTGTTGAAAATGACATTAATAAATTTATAGCTTTATTTATTTATTTATTTTTTCAAAACAGGCTTAGCCCAAGTACATTGAAAAATACAAGACATTAAAAAAGAAGAAAAATTACAGGGAATTTTTTTTTTTTTTTTAAATTATATAAAATAAAAAATAATGTATATGTATACAAACGAGTATTTACACACAAACGTATGTTACATATATATTCAGTCACTTAAGTATGTTGATGAGTGCTTTCTAACGCGCTTAATCTAAGAAGAAAATTTACTTTTGCTTTTGGTAATGTGATATGAAATATGTCAATATCCGAAGCAGTCCCGTTAAGAAGAGTTAAGGCCCTTCCAACAGGCATAGCGGCTGGAAGACCCGTTCTTGCGTATGTTATTGAGAACAGTTCCTGCCGGCGCAGTCTAGTGTAATTGTTAGGAACATTTAACGCTAATCTTTGTAGTAATGCTGGACAGCTCACAACTCCTCGAACGAGTTTGACAACGTATACCAGGAGACGCAGATCTCTTCTTACGCTCAATGAGTTATACCCGAGCATGCCCAGCAGAAACTGCGTAGGATATAGCCACGGATAGACACCAAACTCACTCATGTAGAGATATCGTAGATATTTTTTTTGTACTTTCTCCACCATGAGCGAGTTCTGCGCCCCCACCGGGCTCCAAATGCAAGCATTGCTTTCTAGTTTGCTACGGATCAATGAATTAAACAACGTTTTGAGCACCAATTGGTTTTCAAACGACTTAGAGATTCTCATAACAAATCCTAGAGTTTTATAAGCTGAGTTGCACATAACTTCTATGTGAGGACCAAACGCGAGATTGCTGTGGAACAAGACACCCAGATCTTTAATATTATCTGTGCGGGGTATAGGTATAGATTCTAGAGTATATCTATGGAATTTCAAGACGTGTGAGCGATGATACGACATAATTTTGCACTTTGATGCATTGAAATATAATTTATTATTGTGGCTCCACTCACAAACGTTGTTGAGATCTGACTGTAGGTCTAAGCAGTCGGTATAAGAACGAATTTTTTTAAAGATTTTGAGGTCATCAGCAAATAGAAGAAACGTGGATTTTTTTATAACTCTACCTATATCATTAATAAAAATAAGAAATAAGGTAGGTCCAAGATTAGACCCCTGCGGAACACCTGAGTAGGCAGTGAAGTAATCGGAGTTGTAGATTCCATGTGAAACAAATTGTTTTCTATCTGTAAGATAATCTGACAGTAGCCTTAGTAAGTTACCTGGGATCCCAAGTAACTTACTAAGGCTACTGTCAGTATGAAATATCTAAAAAGAGATTCAATTAAGGTAACATAAAATGTGCAAATAAACTTCATTTTCCCATTTATCATCGATCAAATGAAGAAAAACGAGTGTATCCATTGGAGTTTTATATTATATTATATTTATGTTACTACACCATAGGACTAATCTGACGTCTAACAGTAAGCATTCATGCTTAGCAAGTGGGCGCATAAGGTTTGATATTCCTTGCGGATTAACTTACGGACTGGTTTTACTCTTAGACCGTTGTAAATTTGAATGTATTAAACAATACACAAAAAAATCTATATAAACCTCTATTTAACGAAATGCTACTGCCGATTAAATTTGCCAATCGTCTAGGAACTTAGATGTCCTTGCCATCAGAATTTAGGATTTGATCAGTCAAACTGTGTGTTTATAGAAGTGCAACAGCTTTTATACATTTTAAAACAACTCACATATGCGTCTTCCATTCACAGGACGGCTGGCAATCATACTATGTTAGATCACAAGGATAGTCTAACATATCGTATCGTATGACTCACATATGCGTCTTCCATTCACAGGACGGCTGACAATCATACTATGTTAGATCACAAGGATAGTCGAACATATCGTATCGTATGACTCACATATGCGTCTTCCATTCACAGGACGGCTGACAATCATACTATGTTAGATCACAAGGATAGTCTAACATATCGTATCGTATGATTCACATATGCGTCTTCCATTCACAGGACGGCTGACAATCATACTATGTTAGATCACAAGGATAGTCTAACATATCGTATCGTATGACTCACATATGCGTCTTCCATTCACAGGACGGCTGACAATCATACTATGTTAGATCACAAGGATAGTCTAACATATCGTATCGTATGACTCACATATGCGTCTTCCATTCACAGGACGGCTGACAATCATACTATGTTAGATCACAAGGATAGTCTAACATATCGTATCGTATGATTCACATATGCGTCTTCCATTCACAGGACGGCTGACAATCATACTATGTTAGATCACAAGGATAGTCTAACATATCGTATCGTATGACTCACATATGCGTCTTCCATTCACAGGACGGCTGACAATCATACTATGTTAGATCACAAGGATAGTCTAACATATCGTATCGTATGACTCACATATGCGTCTTCCATTCACAGGACGGCTGACAATCATACTATGTTAGATCACAAGGATAGTCTAACATATCGTATCGTATGACTCACATATGCGTCTTCCATTCACAGGACGGCTGACAATCATACTATGTTAGATCACAAGGATAGTCTAACATATCGTATCGTATGATTCACATATGCGTCTTCCATTCACAGGACGGCTGACAATCATGCTATGTTAGATCACAAGGATAGTCGAACATATCGTATCGTATGACTCACATATGCGTCTTCCATTCACAGGACGGCTTACAATCATACTATGTTAGATCACAAGGATAGTCTAACATATCGTATCGTATGACTCACATATGCGTCTTCCATTCACAGGACGGCTGACAATCATACTATGTTAGATCACAAGGATAGTCGAACATAT
The DNA here is from genome assembly GCA_949825065.1 of Odontocerum albicorne. NCBI lineage: Eukaryota > Metazoa > Arthropoda > Insecta > Trichoptera > Odontoceridae > Odontocerum > Odontocerum albicorne. The sequence continues at coordinate 8,721 of CATKWJ010001100.1, forward strand.
CGTATCGTATGACTCACATATGCGTCTTCCATTCACAGGACGGCTGACAATCATACTATGTTAGATCACAAGGATAGTCGAACATATCGTATCGTATGACTCACATATGCGTCTTCCATTCACAGGACGGCTGACAATCATACTATGTTAGATCACAAGGATAGTCTAACATATCGTATCGTATGACTCACATATGCGTCTTCCATTCACAGGACGGCTGACAATCATACTATGTTAGATCACAAGGATAGTCTAACATATCGTATCGTATGACTCACATATGCGTCTTCCATTCACAGGACGGCTGACAATCATACTATGTTAGATCACAAGGATAGTCGAACATATCGTATCGTATGACTCACATATGCGTCTTCCATTCACAGGACGGCTGACAATCATACTATGTTAGATCACAAGGATAGTCTAACATATCGTATCGTATGACTCACATATGCGTCTTCCATTCACAGGACGGCTGACAATCATACTATGTTAGATCACAAGGATAGTCTAACATATCGTATCGTATGACTCACATATGCGTCTTCCATTCACAGGACGGCTGACAATCATACTATGTTAGATCACAAGGATAGTCTAACATATCGTATCGTATGACTCAGATATGCGTCTTCCATTCACAGGACGGCTGACAATCATACTATGTTAGATCACAAGGATAGTCGAACGTATCGTATCGTATGACTCACATATGCGTCTTCCATTCACAGGACGGCTGACAATCATAACATGTTAGATCACAAGGATAGTCTAACATATCGTATCGTATGATTCACATATGCGTCTTCCATTCACAGGACGGCTGACAATCATACTATGTTAGATCACAAGGATAGTCTAACATATCGTATCGTATGACTCACATATGCGTCTTCCATTCACAGGACGGCTGACAATCATACTATGTTAGATCACAAGGATAGTCTAACATATCGTATCGTATGACTCAGATATGCGTCTTCCATTCACAGGACGGCTGACAATCATACTATGTTAGATCACAAGGATAGTCGAACGTATCGTATCGTATGACTCACATATGCGTCTTCCATTCACAGGACGGCTGACAATCATAACATGTTAGATCACAAGGATAGTCTAACATATCGTATCGTATGACTCACATATGCGTCTTCCATTCACAGGACGGCTGACAATCATACTATTTTAGATCACAAGGATAGTCGAACGTATCGTATCGTATGACTCACATATGCGTCTTCCATTCACAGGGCGGCTGACAATCATACTATGTTAGATCACAAGGATAGTCTAACATATCGTATCGTATGACTTTTAATTCTGCTTTATTTTTAGTTATAAATAATTTAGTCTGAACATAAATGAAGCTTTTCTAATGCCAGTGGTAGGATAGATTGGTTGGATTTACGAGAAATCCCGGACTATTTACTTTCAGATATTTTTTATTCGAATGTGTAACTGTATTCGCATTAAGTTGCTATTGAATATTAGTTGGGCATATTTAGATATAAAAATCCAATCAACTAAGTATTTGATTTATTAAAAATGAAAAAAAAAGTATTTATTTTAGATAAACAACCAAGCAATCATAGATTTTCAAGGCGGCTAAAATGATATTATAAATATATTGTTTTTTTTTTATCGTAAATCAAATTATCTAAATTATTATTTTTCTTTGGATTGAAAAAATGTATTTTTATTAAAAAATATATAAGGTCATGCAATATAGACGTAGTACGAGAATACACGTATATGTAACAAAATAAATAATTCATGTATAGAGATTTTTGGGTGACCTTTTGATCAGTTAATGATGCTGGCTAAAATGGAATGAAATATTGTTGATTCTAATAAATACCTATAATAACCGACTCCATGACCTAGTTGGAAATAAGTTTTCATCCAGCCCGAGGGCTACGGTTTGATTCCCGTTTCAAACCCAATTTGTTTAAAAATATTTACTGACAGGTTGTCTCTTCAGGCTTCCTTGACATATTTTGGATTGGCTAGAAGCGATTGCCAGTTAGGTTGTACTATAAACAAGGAAAATATAATACAACATAGTAATATTTTGCCGGGTTCATTACTTTTACAAAATTTAATGAAGTATAATTTTTTTAGTTTTTATGTAGTATTGTATTTATTTCACTTCCGTTGTGTACAGTATAACTTGGCGAGATCTCCCCCAAACAAATAAAAATATTTTGAATGGGTTTTAAGAAGTATCAGGCTGAAATATTTTTTATTTATATTGGGTACCAACGGGAATTGAACCAATATAGAAACCCGCATAGAAAAAAAGGTGTCTTACCAACTAGGCCACGAGAGTCAATAAACAAAGTAAGAAGAATACTTGTGGATTGGTTTTATATGCATATTTGAATTAATATCGAAAATATAAGGAGTTTCGTATAATAATATATACTTTTTAATAAACAATAATAAATACGGATGCTGTTTATGGGTAAATTATATTTTGCGGTTTATACGTACTTCATACGAGTATATCATACAAGTACTCGTATCATTTTATATTATTACTCGTAACTAGCACTACTACTGACACAGAGAGGTAGCAATAACTTTTTTGACGTACCAAAACAGATTTTATTTTCCTTAATTTGGTATCGGCGGATACCTTTTAATATACCCAACTCTATACGGTGCGGACATATTGAAGATCGTGGGGGAGAGACAAAGTTATTTTCAACTCCATTAATCGAGCTTTTCGGTTTATAACTACAGGAGAAGGCTCGGAATTCTCAATGTATTATCCCATACACATCTACACGCGGTTATTATAAGACTGGAAACTGATTCCGTAACCATCCGGAATGGATCCCGAAATTTCTGTATGGAAGGTAAGAGTTGTGTCAATTCGAGTGCGGACGTTGTTCATCCAAGTATTGATCAAGTGTTCCAATACTATTGACCATATAAATATATGACCATTTAAAACTATCGATTATATTTGATGTTACATTTTTAAACTTTTCACTGTTTTTTATATAATAGTTTTATAACTATTAAATGTTTTTTTAACTTCAGCTTTAAACCATTTACTAACTTTGTTTTTTATTTAGCATACATAATGAATTATCAGATAAATGTAGTTATTTTTGTTTTAAATAATATAATCGGAAGCTAATCACATTAAGAGTTTTGTTATCAATTTATTAATTTTTTTGCTTTCGAATGGCAAATTTAATTTTAGATATTAAAGTTTATATAGAGTCGGAAAGAATGATACTTAAATTTTATTGGTAAAAAATGTTTCCTAATAAATTAAACATAGTCAACCTTTACTTAATTAGTAATAATATTTTTTTATCTGATTTAATTGTTTTCTTAGAGGACGCCAAAAGTAAAATTTTGGAACGCTCTTGGAATAACAGATGTTTCGAAAAACCGATACATTAGTTATTTTTTTATAACTTCAAAATATTTTTACAAAACACACGCTGTTTAAAAATGTAATATAATGGTAAACTGTCATTTGAACTTAAATTAAAAATAATTAATAATGACGTGATTGTGATTTCAAATTGACTTCAACATTTTATGACTGAACAAGTTAAAATTTACCAATTAGTGTGAACCTAAGTAGGTTTATTTTGATTGTGATCGTTAAACACTAACCTAGAAATTAGTGAGAACTAAATTTGCAAGAGGAAACCACTTTCAAGTTCTGGTACAAAATCACACCTTAAATGGTCAATTAAATTGAATTTCAAGTTTACGTATATGTACATATATTGCACAAAAATACTCAAGAGAACACAGATGCCATATGATTTTCAAATCCCAAATTAAGATGAGTTTCAGGGTATCCTCTTTTCCATATACTCGTATATAAAAATACTCAAGAGAACACAGATGCCATATGATTTTCAAATCCCAAATTAAGATGAGTTTCAGGGTATCCTCTTTTCCACCTACTCGTATATAAAAAGGGTATTGGATGAGGCATGCTAGGCCAAGGAAAGTATGGGTTGATTTGTTTTCTAAATCTTTCGTAATTCTTTTTTTCAGTACGTCCAGCTCGTAAGAGAAACATAATGGGTTAAGTAAAAAGTACTGTTCACTCCTAACACACTTGTACATACGTTATTATCCGAACATGCGCGACACGACTAAGATAATGAGATGATTATTAGGTCATCCAATTCAAGGCTCATCCAATTGTGCCCACTTCCTAGGTACTCGTATTAGCGTTTGGGCCAAATCGACTTACTTATTTTGTTAAATGCATGAACCCATACCATGGACATATTACGAGTAACATATATCAGATATTTTAATATATATTTTTTATTTCATGATCTGACTAATTGTCTAAGTGCAATCTTTTCAACGAAGGATACACTACTTCTTAGATATCTTAGTGTTTGTTGAATTTTGAAAATATTTTGTTTTAATTTTTTTTATTTGTATTTTAAAGAAGTTTATTTTTCTTTTTGAGTAAAGAAATTGTATGAATGTATGGATAAAATGGACGTTTGAAATAAGATAAGAAAATAGCGTGAATATGGTTTAAATATGTGAATAAAATGAATGACTAAGTAAGTATATGTAAGTTAAAAATGCAAAGCGTGGGAGAGGTAGGCCGATAAAAACATTCCTGATTCATGTGGACAAGATTTTCAATAAAGGTAAAGTAAGAAGCATGAATAATAAAAGATTGTGCATGTCAAGATGTTGAATGTGGAGGAGGCGAAAATTTTATGCATGTTTAGAAAAGTACGGAAATCTGTTTTCTTTGCCTACACCGCAAGGGACACGGCGTGATGGTGTATATCCATGTGGGTTGTAACTTTTCATCCAGCAATTGGCACTGATCTTCGTAACTAGTGTGCGTGTGTGTTTGGTTGGAAGAGATTCCCGTACGGCAATACACTCGCATTTTGTATATTTTACGATTAAGCGTCTAAATATGTGTAACGGGAATGATTAATGTTTCTGATTCAAATGCTCTTTCTGTGTGTAATATAATTATTAGGTTAGGATTTATTTTGTCTTCTGCTTAAGTGTTATTTTTTCTTAATCACTGGTCTATAGATGTTTCTTTAATTTTTAGTTTTATTTTGTGAAACCTACCTGCACTAAGACGGAATACGCCCATTTGACAGGGGAGGAAAATGGAGTTACAACATCCCACCCCCTCGTACCAACAATTTCCTCGACCCAGGTCACCCCACGTCAGAGCTATATTTCTTCCTGTGACCATGCATACAAATGCAAATGCTGAACGGGAATATGTGCTCATTGTTGTGTATCATATATTGATGACATGGAAATGTTAGCAAAGAATCAGGAAGAATCAAAGAATATGACAAGTAAATTGTATAATAGGAGATATGTAATAAAAAACAATTAAGAATGAATGTTGCTAGAAAAGTGGGAAAGGAAAAGTACGAGTACGAGTAAATGCAATATTTTTTTATGAGCAATGAAAGATTAAAGCAAGTTAAGGAATTAATTCTGCTATTGTATTTTCTCAGATGATGGAAGAGTAACAAAGTAAACTAAAAGGCGTATGGCTATAGGAAACAAAGTCAATGGACCACTAAAATATTTATACTTGAACCGAACAGTATCAAAAACTGCTAAGATGATAGATCGTAACAGTATTTTAGTATCAACTTTGATGTATGGGAGTGAAACGTGGGCATGGAAAAAGACTAAGCTCTTATTGTCTTTCCTTCTCATGTTAAGTCTTTCATCCAGTTAGTATTATAAAACACCTTTCATATATGGAGAATCTGTTTCCACTTTCAACGGCCTTGAGCAAAAGACTCCTACTCATCAGAGTCCATTTCAAAATTTTGGAGGTCTCTTTTACAAACGTCTTTGAAACGGAGATTTGACCTCCGTGACATCTCTGTGCACTAAAATGCTCGTCATAGACAACGTACTTCAGCACTAGACCATCTTCAATACTTACGTAGTCCTTCGTAGCTCAGTCATTAGGAAGGCAAATGCAGAAGGCACATTGGTTCTCATTGGTGACTCTGGCGCGCTATATTACACCAAATAGTCGTTTCAAATATTCTTTATTTTTTTTAATGATTTTATGCCCCCTGTACGTCACCTATGTTATGTGGGTGTGCTCAGTAGGTACGCCTGCTTTGTACACCGAAATATTGATAGCACAAGTCAGATTTTGGTTTCAAAAGTCACTTGAGCAGGCATTTAACTAGCAGTGTGTCGCCGTGAATGAACTTTAGGTTTAATGAAGGTTAGGTTTAACCATTTTTATATTACTGCTTATTTGTTGTCATTTTATATTATAGTTTATGTGTTCAACAGTGTGGGCTGAAAACATATGTTGTCCTTGAAGCCGAGCTTTCCTTCCTAATGGTGGGGGTATGTTTCGGCCGAGAGGGTGTTGAGGAAAGAGCCCGGACTTTTTAGTGGTTTTTCTCTTGAATGTGTTTTATTTTCCTTTACCTTAACATGTGTGTGTGTGACAGCAGGATAAATGTTTATAATATTTACATACTATTTTTCTCTATCGGTGAACATATTATTGTATAATATTAACTGTATTGACTGCGTATTAACTATAATTTTTTTATTTACATGTATAAGGGTGATGAGATTTTTTTATTTACATGTATTAGGGTGCTGTCCTCGCGGCCGGGTTTGCTCTCTATTGGTAAGGGTGTATCTCGATTGGGGGCATGCTATGAGATGAACCCAGACCTTTTGATAGCATATCTCTTAAATGTATTTATTATTCCATTATCTTGAAATATATACATGCAAATTCAGGATATATGTATAGACTATGTTGCTATTAATTCAGGATATATGTACATACTATGTGTTATTAATTCAGGATATATGTACATATTATGTTGCTATTAATTCAGGATATATGTACATACTATGTTGCTATTAATTCAGAATATATGTACATACTATGTTCCTATTAATTCAGGATATATGTACATACTATGTTGCTATTAATTCAGGATATATGTATATACTATGTTGCTATTAATTCAGGATATATGTATAGACTATGTTGCTATTAATTCAGGATATATGTACATACTATGTTGCTATTAATTCAGGATATATGTACATACTATGTTGCTATTAATAAACCTATATTTATTTATTTATAACATACCCATTTTTTAAATATTTTTTTGGTACCATTTAAAATTAAACAAAATCAAACGTCTTATCAACAAGACTGCGAAAGTTATTAATTTAGTTGTAGAGTGTATTATAGAGTGAAAAGAAATACATTTTGTTTATATTATTTATTTACATTCTATAAGAAAAACACATGAGTTGTTGCAGTTTACTCCATATTTTTTTCCATTTGGCTTAATTCACTTTGTCAATGGTTGCTTTATTGAAAATTCTGATTTAATAAAATTGCAATTAATTAAAAATTAACTAACAATATACACACATTTTTACGATCGTAATAAATCATTTCTAGATCAATTATAATCGGATTACCAACAACGCAATGATGGTCACCATACTCGTATTATCATATTATTCAATTCCAGGAAAAACATACTTTATGCGGCACGCTCGCGTACAGAGTTCAATCAATAAAGTGGGTGCATTTTATCTATATGCACCTGTGGGTGTATTTCGAAGCCTGTATGAAGCAATGTTATGTTATATACGAGTATGTAATAACAGGCGGAGGCAGAGGGTCCTTCGTCTAACGAGATTTTATTCAGTAGAACAATGTACAATATGTTATGAATGGTCGCACCAGGAGAACAGGAGAACAAAAGGGAGAGTATAAAACATAGTTATGAACAATGAGGGAAAACACGCTTCGTTACTGACGAGATATTTAATGATTTTATTTCACTTTTTATACAAAACATACTCGTACATACCATCACGCTATTTCCCTGTCGGGACAGAGAAGACAGAGCGCAGACAGACTTTTCTACCTCAATGCACATCGTCGCCTATTCTATATCCACATCTTCTCATACAACTCCTAAGATTTCTCTGACTTTACTCGTTTACTTCTTCCATAATATTATTCACTTGATCCAATCATACTTTACTCGGCCTTCCTCTCACACGCCTTCCACTCACATTCGTACTGTGTGTTCGTTTTGTTAGTCTTGCCTTGTTCATTATACCCGTATATGCGCAAACGTTTTGTTAGTCTTGCCTTGTTCATTATCGCTCGCCCTTTATTGGTGATTTTGTATCTCGACTGAGGGGATGTTATGAGATGAGCCCAGACCTTTTGATAGTTTCTTTCTTAAATGTATTTTCTTCGACATTATTCTCAGATACTAGTATATGCTAAGTAATTTCAGGATACGTGTGTACACGAACATACTATGTCGTTATCAATAAATGTATATTAATTTATTTTATATACCATAAGTTACAATTCTTCCCTAATCCCTTCATTCCGTATTCTATCATACACTATCACCCCATGTATACTTCTCACTGCACTCATTTCTACACCATTTATTCGACTCCATTCACTATTTTTACACGTCCGAATTTCACTCCGATGTATCAAAGTTCGTACCAAAATATTGTTGTGGACTAGCATCTTTGTTATTTATTTGAATAAACATTTTTTAAAATTATACAGTAAATATTGTAATTTTCCTCTTGGCATCAAGGTGTATGGTATAAATACCATAATCTTATGAATGTTGTTGTTAAGCGATCATTCGTTGTTTATTCGTATACTCTTATATATTATCATATGTGATTGATGTTTCCTGAGTGATTTCTCACTTTATAGTCTTGATACTACTCGTACAATAATTCTCACGTTATAAATTCTTCATTTTACAATCAAAAGATTAATCAATTGATTAATAATTTTGAATTATAGAACAAAACACTTAAATATTAATTTAACCTTTCATGTAAATACGTCTGGAGTCATTAATGCTTTAAACATTTTTTTTCAACCAGCTTTTGTTTCATATTTATTATTGGTTTCCATGTCCGTTGCTATAACTTACTATATAAAAACAATATTTGATAAAAACTAACAAAAAATAAAATAAAGCATAAATCTCAATGAAAATAGAAATAAATATGGAAATTGTTATGGAGTTAAAGAAGATAAATATTCAGAGATAAAAAATGCTTCTTAAGTTTATTCTTAAACATCGATATATCAGTATTTAAGTTAAGTCTAATGCAACATAATGAGTCTACAAATATGTCATAAATAATATTTTATTGCAACGGTCAAATAAACCTTTGTGAAAAAGACAAAAAACACAATCATTAAAATTCATCATTGGTACGTAAACAGTGTTATACGATAAAAAAAATAAGAATCCAACTCAATAACAAAGCAAATCTATAAAATTCATTCAATTCAAACCGGCTAAAACTACTTCTTCACTTTACTCCTGTATGTTAAGTAGTCGAAATCACATGAAAGTTCCTACAATGTCCATATTGATTGCCCAATCTGTACAGTCTTATTATGCAGGAGTTGTAAAAATAATATGTTGCAAACACTTCACCGTAGTAAAAGGCATTTTAGGCAAAAAATATATTTTCATAGCACGACTATGTTAAAAGAACATTAACATAACATATGTTTCCATCCAGCAATATAGCAACTTCAACCTCTGTCACCTAAATGGAAAGGCAGATGAATTGAAAAATAATATAAATAGGGTTCTAGTTTGGTGAAAGAGATAATCTTATAATACTCAGGCGCGTCGAGTGCGTGTGCGAGCGTTGTTGCCTCTTAAAGTGCGGTAGTGTTTCTAATACGTGAAATGATGAATACTCGATTACTGGGTTCAAAGGAAATGTCTCTCAGCCACACTTTTTTTATGTTTTAAATACCAAAGAATATACCTCGGAAAGACCCGTAGAGTTCACGATAATAATAATACAAAAAAAATTATGAATATGCAGAAATACTTAACTAGGAAAGAGTTGCGACAAAGTGGTCCTATTGTATTTGTATATAGCTTATATATAGTACAATTAAAGGGTTTTAGAATACAACTAGACTGCAAGTGAATCTGCCAGGAATCGAATCTTAGGTGTCCCTTTGGCTAGCGTGAATGCGAACCATTAGACCATGATCGCAGCCAGTTGTCAAAATATTCTTCTGTGGTCGTCCATTTCCCATTCATACTTCTTCAGAGCTATTATGTTAAAGATAATGATAGGTCTTGGAAAGGGTCATACAATTCCTGGTTGAATCGGATTGTACTGATCCATAGGTCCGTCGCAGGATCTTTTTTTCAAAGATATCCAGGGATCGTTAGTCGGCTTTTGTACATACAAACATATATCATCATGCGTTTCTCTTTTTGGGGTAGGCAACAAGAAGCGATTTATTAATATTTGTAGTTGTATAATGTATTTCCTATATGTAACTTTACAACTTTCACTAATTGATGCCCGCACGCAACAACAATCAGGTAAAGCGAATGCATTCATCTGAATCGTTTGCGATAAGTCGATATATAATTCCACAATCGGATAGTTTTCTCATCATTCTTCACCTCAGAATGAGAACAACTGCTCTCTACATTGTTCAACTGAGACATCGCTGAGGAAAACTGTTTTCTAAAAGTTTGCGCACAGTTAACGCGCGCATTGTTTACTATATCACGAGAACTTACGATTCAGAGATTGGCAACAATTTTTTTGAATATTTTTGAGGTGTGTATTTTTCAATGTTTTTTACTTTATGTTATCTCTGCCTATTCTGACAGTGAAATTACAATGTGTATTAATAAGAAAAGTTCCAATTTTACGCCCCCTTTGCGAATTGGGCACGGGACAGTCGCTAAGCTTGCTGGTAGTTTAATTACTTTAACCTCTGAATAAGGTAATGCACATACGAGTATTTGAGTATATATAAATATAATGCGGATTAAAAGTACGAGTAGATGCAGAAATTAAGATTAATAAATAAGCATTGAAATATTTTGATTCACAAAAATAATTTGTACAAGTAGTAAAGAAGATTTGGGAAGACCTAGAAAAACGTAAATTGACCAAATGAATAAAATTATGAAATAGGGAAGAGTAATAGTAGTCTTTATAATAGGAGAGTATTTTCTACTTTTTTGTCCACTTTTTTGGAAAACTTGAGTTAATGCCCGTTGCACTCAAAACTTTTGTTGCAAATACAATTCTTAAAAGGGTCAGTTTATTGAAATGTTTCAGAAATTACAGACCAGTTTCTAATTTTACTGCTTTTATAGAAAATTATCGAAAAAAATGCTAATATATTACTTTGAAGAAACTAGCTTATGGTAATCAGTCTGCATATAAAAAATATCACTCAATAGAGACTTTTTATCAAAGACTGACATCTGATTTGTCGACTGGAATAGGAGACGGCTTTAAACATTTGATTACTGTTCTGCATATGAATGCTGTCTTTGATACTATCGATATGGTTTTCAGGTAATGTCATCGCTTGGGAAGAATGTTTTTTGTCGAATATAATGCGATCCGTTGTTACTAATCAAGAATAATCTTCTCAGGATATTGTCAAGTGTAGTGTACGACAAGGGTCAGTGTGAGGACCGTCGCTTTTTATTCTTTATACTATATGTTTGAGTTCGTTTGCGCAGAGGGAATTTGGTTTCAGGTTTACATGGATGACACTCTCTTCTTTAAATTCCGTGATCTGAGTAAAAAAAGAGACTCTAAAGCATGATCTTCTAATTGTATTCTCAAACTGTCAAATTTGATGTAAATAAATAAATTTAAATTGAATCCAAGTAAAACCAAATTTTCCTAGGTGGCTTCACCCAGACATGCGTTATATATCATGGGCGTTAATATAGTATTTTTCCAATACATATCATCAATTTCCTTTAGTGTTCATCTTGATAGTAAACTCTCTTTCGATAGGTAAATAGGTTATACGGTTATTTCGGAATTGTATAATATAATCTTAGAGTTCAAATGTGTACGTCGAAGTCTTACAACACAACAAGAGGTAAAACTCTTTAAATCAATTTGTCGTGTCAAATCTAGATTATTGTAATTTTATTAATTCTGGTCTGCCTAAACTAGACTTCAGTTTGTTTTCAAGACAGCTGTTAGTCTGGCATATAAAAAGTCTACATTGGCTCAAGCGTCACGAACGGGTTGATTTCTAACTTTGTCTCTTTGTATTTAAGTTCATTAATGTGATGTCTAATAGAGGGAATCAATCATTTACCGGTCTGGAAAACATCAGTGTAAATTAATTAGGCCTGTGTGACGAGGTAGCACTGATATCATATATCATTAAACTAATCCTTCAAATATCTCGAGCAATTCTTATATTATAGACCGCTGGTCAATAATGTTCGCTGAGGTCACCGCCCAGCAAAGGTCGAGGAAGTTCTCGATATTTGCACGTTTTTCTCAAATGTGTCACGATTTACAAGTTTATCGCTGGCAAACAACTACACAAGAAGTCGGTTCCTGTGAGAAATACAAGTGTTATTAACATTAGTTAGTATCTGCATCATGAGTTCCCAAACTTTCTAATCTCGAAAGGAAACTAATAGTATCAATGTGTTGATAAAGTTATGAAAAATATGTGATTTATTCTTAGTACGTAATACATATCAAGAATACTTACGTATTGAGAGCTTTAGAAGACAATAATTGCGTTGTCTCGAGTTAAAACGACAAATATCCTAATTAGTTTGTTTTAAGCAATTTTTAACTCATATAAATGATTACACTTTTTACATTAAAAGCTTAAAATCAAAAAATTTTCGATTTTATGACATTTGTAGGAGATAGTCTTGCTTAAATTTATTTAGTTTTGATAGTTTTCCACAATTTTTGACATTTTTTTATTTAAATAATCTTAACTTTGCTTCAAAGCTATGAAGATTATTTTCAAACTCTTATTTTTAAAACAAATATACATACTTACCATCACACACATATCTCTGTTGGGTGGGCAAAGAAACATACCTGAAACCAAATATAAAAGTTAATTAGAGACGTTCTTAAGGAAAACCATTATTTAAGCAATTTAAAGTATAAATTATGTTAAACCTCAATTCCACATGTTTGGTGATATTCAAATAAACGCAAGATCATGATATTACAGTAGTATGTGGTATTTTTAAAGACTTAATTTAACCACGTTGTAACTGTTTAATATTTTTAATTTTAAATACGGTATTTGCATTTAAGATTTCAAATACAGATTTTTTTAGTTGTTTCTTATTTGCATAAACATATACGTCCTTGCCGTTATGCAAAAGGTAAACAAGTTTATATGTGCTGAAAAAATTTTGAAGGAAAGAAAAGAGTGTAAACATATTTGGAAAGCTACTGTGGCATTAAATATTTCAGAAGTATTGGACAGTCATTTAACACATGTGACTGAACATTAGTAGATAAATAATTGCGAGTAGGTGAGACACGTTGAACGGGTGGGAGATAATTATAATATTTTCTTTTGAAATAATAAAAATTCAAGGGCTTATAAATAAGTATTTTTCACAAAAAAAAATATTTGATTTGCCTTCGCAGAACTTTATATCAAATTAACAAAATTTTAAAGTAAATACATATAAAATGTTTACGAAAAAGCTTGTCTTCAATTTTGTGAAGCTCTGTGCTCAGTTTGCCTAGTGAACGCTTCAAAAATGCAAACAGAAGTTGCGTTACGAAAGCACAATTAGTGGAAATATATCGTTTATGTGTTTATTCATATGCCTTAACATATCCAAATTGGTGATTATAACATACACATTGAAGGAGATAACTTTATGTTCGGCTTCATTAATCGAGCTTTTTTGTTTAGAACCATAATAGTAGACACAAAACTCACTGTTAATAATAAGACTAACAAAATATATTTAACGAGATACAAACATTTGTATAGCTAGAATTTGTATGATAATGTCTAACACATTCACGAAATTCACTATACGAGTACACGAGTCTCACGGCCATGCGTGTATATTCCATTCTCTCTCATAAGATGGTTTAACCAAAAACCTTCGGATAGCCATTGTCTCTTACAATACTGTAATTGCATAATCTGTCAAGGGGTAACGTATTTGAGAAATAAAATAAACTATTCTAGAAGAATAATTTAATTTAAATTCAATTCCTTGAGTCCTTAAATTAAATACAAAAAATTGAACAACTTTTTACGGCTTAAATTATCTATATCTTTATTTAGAAAATAAAATGTGAAACATTAATTAAGCCGTTTTATTAAAATCAATTATGTATATACATTGAAAAAAGAACTGTACACGTAAATATGAAAAAAAAGTCCCTTTATAAGAAGTCGTCAAATTAAAATAACTATGTTGTATGCTTTCTTTAAAAAAAATAAGGTTGTAATGGGATGGTGTATTCCCAAAGGCTAACGAAGAATTACGTGTAGTTAAAGAATGGATGGACTCAAATTTATTGACTCTAAATTCTCAAAAAACTAAATACATCACATTTAGCATATCTACAAAAACTCAAACACCTACAAATAAATACATAACACTACACACTTGTTCACCCATGGCTGACTGTAGTTGTGTTTCCTTGGAAAGGGTTGATAGTATAAAGCAGTGCTCCGCAACCGGTGTGCCGTGGCACACTGGTGTGCCGTGAGCCGGATACAGGTGGGCCGCGGTCAAATTCAATGTATTTGACATTTTACAATTTTTCATTATGTATTTAATACACAATGACAAATTATTTTTCATCATATTGTCTATTTTTCAAAATGTAGTATAGAATAATTATTATAACTAAATAATTTTTCAATGGTCCCCCAGCGCCTGGTGCCAACTGTTAAAAACTGCGTAGTGTGCTTTGTACACACCATGGCCGCACCAAATTAGTCATAGAAAAAGAAAAATGACCCTTATGCGCGTCGCTGAAGACTCATGCGCATGCGTTATACTGCATTTGCACGCGTTACATCACGTTCACTCGTCCGTCATTACTGTCGTGTGCAAAGCTCTCACTATTTTAACAACACAAAGTTAAATAAACAAGTTTCTACCACTAACGATAGTAACTATTAATTGTGTTGCTGAATTGTGTGTCGTTAGCGTTCTTCGTGTGATACACATTTAGTGTTATACCCCTTTAAATATGGATAAATTTTTACGTGGAAAAGATCCGTCTTCACGTACAGATGATGAAGAACCCAGCACAAGTGTTACAAAAAAACCAAAGAAGATAGTGAAAATAAAGTACGACTAAGACTAAATTAAATATGGATTCTCGTGGTGTGGTGACGAAACGGCTCCAAAGCCACAGTGCATCATTTGCGGCGAACAGCTATCAAACGAATCAATGGTACCCAGTAAATTAAATCGCCATCTATATTCAAACCATCCCAGCTACGCCAACGAAGACAGACACTATTTTTAGAGGTGCTTAGAACAAAATAAAAAACAGAAGAAATTTATGAAATCGACCGTTATACAATAGTTTCTGAAAAGGCCTAAGAAGCTAGCTACTATGTTGCAAAATTAATTGCACGTCAGAAGAAACCACATAGTATCGGCTAAATACTTATTAAACCAGCATGCATGAAAATTGTTCGACTTATGCTTGGGCCCAATGAAGTTAAGGAAGTGAATAAAGTTTCGTTGTCTGCCGATACTGTTAAAAGACGTATTCACGATATGTCAAGCGATATTTTAGGAACACTGATTAGAAAACTGTTATTGGCTGAAAAATTTGCGCTTCAGATCGATGAAACAACCGATATTAAAAATAAAGCACAGCTGATAGCTATTGTACGTTTCTTTGACGAGGACTTTATTAAATAACATTATTAGTTTTATAAGGAGGTTCCAGAGCGAACTACCGGTGAAGAAATTTTTCGAGTAACCGATGATTTCTTCAAAATATATAATATTCAATGGAACATTGCTGTTTGCACGGATGGCGCAGCGGCAATGACAGGTAGTAAAAAGGGTTTTTTTCTCTTGTATAAAACAAAAAAATCCGACGTTACAATTTACACACTGCTGCATACATCGAGAAGCATTGATGGTCAAGAATTTGCCGGAGGAACTTTTGAACACGATGAATAAATGCATTAAAATCGTAAACATAATTAAATCAAGAGCCCTAAATTTGCGAATCTTTGGAATACTCTGTGCAGAAATGGGAGCCGAATATGAGTCCTTATTGTTTTATACTGAAATTCGTTGGCTATCCCGAGGCAAAGTTTTGGCTAGATTGTTTGAGCTTCGTCACGAGGTGCGTGAGTCTCTTTTAAATCAAAATATGCCCGAACTTTACCAGCACCTCGATGATGATTACTGGATAGCCAAACTTGCATACATGGCTGATATATTCGATCATTTGAATGAACTTTATAAAAAAATGCAAGGTCGAAATGAAAATATATTGATGTGCTCCGACAAATTACAAGGGTTGAAAAAAAAGCTCGAACTTTAGCAGAAAGAGTTGCAAAACGGATGTTTAGAAATGTACCAAAGAACCAACCACAGTACAATTGAAAACGAACAATTAATTGTGGATCTGGCCCAACAACATTAAAGTATGCTTCAGCATAAATTTGATCAATATTTTTATTCCATTAATACGGAACAATACGATTGGATTCGAAATCCTTTTGCAACCAATGCAATAAATTCTACGGAAGCACTGCCTCTGCAAATTCGAGAGGAATTTACAGATTTAAATAATGACATGACTTGAAAACTTCACTTCTCCGAAGTTCCATTAGATGTTTTCTGGATTTACGTTAAAAAAGAATATCCTCGCATTTCCGACAAAGCAATCTTAACACTACTCCCATTTTCGACGACATATTTATGTGAGCAAAGTTTTTCAACTCTTGTATTAATTAAAAATGATAAGCGGTCATGCTTAAAAGGTCTTGACCGAGAACTTCGGGTTGCGCTGTCAAAAATCGAGCCGAATATAAAACTTTTGTGTTCATTGAAACAAGCGCAGGTATCACATTAATTAATTATTATTTTATAATAATTATTAAGATTGCGTAAAAATAAATACGAGTATGTTATAGTTTTATGTATGTGTACTTTTCAAAAAAAAACAAAAATTAATTGTAAAATTAGTGAATCAATTTAATACCTATATATTTTAGCTTTTGGTGTGCCGCGGAATTCTAGGAAGAATTTTGGTGTGTCGTAGGGGAGAAAAGGTTGCGGAGCACTGGTATAAAGTATAGTACCTTGGAGTTTATGTTGATCAGTTCCTTCGTTGGGAGGTCCATATTAACACTTTGAGCGCAAAAATCAGAAAACTAGGATAAATATTCCGTATGATTCGAAATGTGCTCAGTGAAAATATTCTTAAAAGTATATACTTCGCCTTATATCAGTCAGCACTTTCTTACGGTATATCAGTTTGGGGGGGATGCACCTTAACCCAAAACACATATTGCAGGTTTCCCAAAAATTGATTGTGAAAATAATTAATAAACATCCTGCTCGGTACCCCACGGCGGAGCTTTTCAGAGAGTATCAGGCCCTGAACATAGCCAATTTACATTTCAAATCCATTCTCTGGCACTACCATCGAGAGGAAGGGAAGATGCAGACTCAGCAGACACACATGGCACGCATCGCAACTAATGAAATGTTCACCATCCCTAGAGTTAAAACCTCTTTTGCCCAAAGACAATTTGCTTATTTGGCTCCCATTACATACAATGGCGTGCCGACTTCAATAAAGGTAAAGGTATGAAAACCATTTAGACAGTCGATCGGAGCGTGGTTGTTATTGCGACAGGATTTTCAGTACTTGGGCTTTCAGGATGAATGACGAGTGAGAAAGATTTGTGTGAGCTCGTGAGTGTGGGTTTCTTCTTGTTTTAATTTTGGTTGTTTTTGTATTTGTGTTTCTGTATATTTTTAGTTTTAATTTTAATTTTTATTCTTATGATTGTGTGCGGTATATTATGGGATGAATATTTCTGGTATTTCTGGAGTGATGATGTGTGAGGAGTTGAATTTCGCAAGATGTTTCCAGTAGTAGTTGAGTGTCACTGTTTGTCAGGTTGATGAGAGCGTGCAACGGGGTTTTGTTTTTGTGTAATCAAAAATCGGAAAGAAGTATCGATTTATTTTTTCATGCTAAATATCCTCAGTGAGATACAGGCAAAAGCCTAGTTTACTGGGGATACGACAAATGAAAGGCAACAAACCCAGATACTTTAAAATTGTATGTCCAAATCAAATTACCTGTTGTTTTTTCGCAAATTGTGTATATTTCTTGTCATGTGTAAATAATAAATAATAAAAAATAAATAATAAAAAATAAATAATAAATAATAAATAATAAATAATAAATAATAAATAATAAATAATAAATAATAAATAATAAATAATAAATAATAAATAATAAATAATAAATAATAAATAATAAATAATAAATAATAAATAATAAATAATAAATAATAAATAATAAATAATAAATAATAAATAATAAATAATAAATAATGAATAATAAATAATAAATAATAAATAATAAATAAATAAATAATGAGAATCGGAGTCGGTAATCCTTGGGCTAGAATACAGGTGTACTGTCTCATCAACTAGACCACGGGAATCGCTTATATTATATTCATGTATTTTTTTAATGAACTATTTGAATTCAAATTGAATCACATGATAAACTAAATGACCGTAAATTAAGTAGTAATAAAAGAAAAACATACCAAAAATGTACCTTGAAATCTAGTAATAATATTACTCTAGTTAATGACATTAACATACTCGTATACCTTTTTGTACTCTCAAGTAAAGTTTAAGAAAAAATAAAGATTTTTATGAATTTAAAAGACAATTATGAAAATGTTGTGATAAACGAATACATAAGGAATAAATAACGATAGTATTATATTGTATAATACAATATATCTAAAAGTTTACTTTGGCCCAAGTGTGACGATCGGATTGGAGTAGGATTGGACTACTACTGGGCTACGCTCAAGCGTGGAGTAGTCTGCCTCTAAGTGATAAAGATGTGGGTAGCGTGTACGGTGTCAGAACTAACTTGTAGAAAACGTTTTTTGGTAGGTCTTATCAAAATTTATGATTTAACTTTCGTTAATTTAGGACGATTATTCCATGTCCCGGTTGGTAAAGCACCTGTTTTCTAGATTTCTAGGTTGTTTTTCTAGTTTTCTAGGTTCTTTTTCTAGTTTTCTAGGTTGCAGGTCCAATTCTCCCTGAAACTCAGGTTGTTTTTTTAAAAAGGCAGGTAGTCTGGTTTCCACTTAAGGGCTCTTATTGGAAGATATTTCCATAAAGTAATGCCTGCTAGGTTGTACTGTATACAACTAAAGTATAATCTAGTACAATACATTGCTAAAGCACACTACACACATGCAATACAGTCAACTTGAAGCCTGATGTAGGTATTACTTTGACATATTTGAGGATCTGTAGGATCTATAGGATCTTTATGGTTCGTCTTCCCTTGATGGGGTTTCTTCCCAAATATGTTTTTCTATATGTACGAGTATGCAGATGAGGGGGTATGAGGGGGTATGTGGACACAACCGCCACATTTCTATATGTACGAGTATGCAGATGAGGGGGTATGAGGGGGTATGTGGACACAACCGCCACATTTCTATTCGTACGTACATCGTATTTAATTTTTTGTCATATTTTTAGTCTGTCAATGAAATTGAATTTAATTCGCGAGTTAGAGCGCCCTTGAGGAGAGTCTCTAAACGGCGCTTTATACATTTTCAATTTATTATTGAGTAAATTAAATAAAATGGATGTAGAAAATCTCACTAGTTCAATAAACCAAGATTTATAATTCCACTGGATAGAATATCTAATGACGGTAAAATTTTGATTACATTGCATTTTCGTTGTAAATAATACAACCTGGAGGCTTTATTTCCATATGCTAATAACTTTCAACCCGTTAGAAAGGTGCTTAAAAAAGCCTTAAGTCAAAACCAGACTGGAACCATTTTTTTTGTAAATTTTAGGCATCAATGGGAATCAAATACTCAACCTCCTGGTTGGAAGGCAGGCGTCATACCAACTAGGCCACTTGTCTAGGTGTGGTAGACAGGGATATTACCAACCTCCTGGTTGGAAGACAGGCGTCATACCAACTAGGTCCCTTGTCTAGGGGTGGTAGACCAAACTAGGTATAACCAACTAGGCTACGGAAGTCGTTAGTATTTTAGGTATATGGTATTTATGTCAGTATTTCTGAAATAGTCATCACTATTTTAAGTTATCAATATTTCACTCTTATAAGTGCCTTGGTACGGTTAGATTGGAGCAGATTCTCATTAGTACCACCATATCGAGGACATGTGGTGTTTTTAGACAATTGACCAATTTTTCTCACACTCGTCATTAAATATTATTTTCGTTTCCATCTCAATAAATTTTATTCAATCTCTCAAGATTTTGACAGTGTATTTCTTAAGAAATAATTAGAGTTTCTCATTACATTGTTGCTGCAAGAGATGCTTCATGAATACTGTTAAAAAAATTATAAAGTTATCGGAAACAACATTATTTTTAAATAATAAAAGGAAAATTCAAGACATATAGCACTGTTTGGAAATAAAATACAGTTTGATTTTGTATATGTTGAATAAAAAGCTAATCAGCGCAGCTAAATGAGTTGATCTGGAATAAACATACGAGCATTATCATTATCCCTTTAACGTAATACTCTTCATAGTCCTGCCCCTCCGTAAGGACGAGGATCTCGCCAAACATTCTCAACGTCTTTCCGATCATGGACTTGTGCTACGCTCAGACAGAGATTGCTTATTGTCTTTCTTTTTTACGTCGTCCTTTTACTGTCCATGCAGTGAAACTTTGGAACCAGTTACAAACCAATGTTAGATTCGCTCCGTCTTTGACATGATTTAAGAAGCGACTGATAAACTCTTTATTTCTAGTCAGTAACATAACGTGTTCATTCCTGATTTTTCTTTCCTTTCAAACATTCTATCATTTTCTTTTGATTGATGATATCTCACTTTTACTTTAATATGTACGAGTATATGCCATAAATTTCATAAATTTTAATAATTTTTTGAATATTTTTAGCGACCAGGTAACTTGCTTTATTTACTTTTGTTTGGTCAGTTGGAAGAGATCGCCACCTGGCAATAAGCTCGCCAGATTGTATTTGCAATGAAGTGTTAAATAAATAAATATAAAAGTTAAATGAAATGAGAAGCTTTAGATGGAATACGGACTATAAAAAGGCAGTGCTAAACTCTCTAAAACCCAAGCTAACACAATTCTGTGTTTTCACGTAAAATCTAGTTCTACAAATATATTTATAGCAATATGTTACATAGTTTCTGACCCGTACGAGAACCATTTCATGTTTGTAAGTCCGATGGCTATAACATTAGCGTTTAGATTGCACTATTCAATTAACTGAAAACTACGTATGAGCCGCGTTTCGTAAAATCTTGGTGTTTAAAAATTCTGATAAAATCAAAGAATAACTAACTGAAGGAGACGTTTGATGTTTTCATAAACTTTGTATAAACAACGATGAGGATATTTATAGTAAACAAGAATATTTTGTAATATTCCGTGATTCATCAAATATATGTTACAACTGTATTACTTGACACATAATTAAACACTAAATTACATAATAAATAATAATTATAGACACGCTACTTCAGTCTTGATGAGATCTTGATCAGCGTTTATTAAAAGAAACGTGTGATCACGCAATTTTCATACATATTTTTTTAAAAAACTGAACGGATTATTGGACTAATGTTAAAACAATATCATTTATTATATGACTAGCTGTACCCAGCCACGCGTTGCTGTGGCTCAGTCTGGTT
>CATKWJ010001101.1:0-77505 GCA_949825065.1 Odontocerum albicorne
TTTCGCAATAAGTCAAGCGGCAATTGCGAAGTTGATAACCAATAACCTGAAATGAAACTACAGCGTTCTTGAATCATCAAAACTTGGAACAACAAAAGTGCGGTCTAACATACGAAAGACTTTTTCCAAAGATCATTTTATCCTATTACTATTTTTATGATGATAGACATTCACAGATTGAGGGTTGAAGAAGCTTGGAGACAAGAAGCATAGAATTTTTCTTTATCGTTTTTCTTACATGGTTTTGAAAAACTTATCACTATCCGCTGCCGTATTTGCTACCGTTTGCAACTATTTCTATATCTACGCCGTCATTATTGTTTGTGATTCATTATTTTATTTTAATTAGTACTCGTTAGTGAATAGTTTTTTTATTGGTAAAGCTAATTGAGGTAATGGTTTTGACTTTTAAGTTGTTCTACATTATTGAAGGTTGTGAGCTATGGAATGTTGACAAATTGCGACTATACGTATTTATCCACTTCTCTCGGTCACTTGCCGTTGGCATGGTAGTCTGAAGCAGGATTCCCCTTGTCAATTCCTTCACCTAATCACTAAATTTTCCTAGCGTTCTTCCTCGGACTCTTCTTTCTGGCATACTTTCTATCACCATCTATTTCTCCAGGTTATCTGTAAATATGCCCGAAGAATCCCAGAATACGCTAGAATATAGGACGGTCACACAGTCTACATTTTACTACTGGAGTATATAAACATTCGTTTTTTCTGGTGGTCCGTAGGATACTTATCAACCGATGCCAACGTTTGAATCGACTTTTGCACGTACAAAAAAATGGGAATAAATATTGGGATTCAGGTTAGCTTTATTTTGTTACGATAGGAAATATCACAAAGCCTCAAAAAAGTCGAG
This sequence comes from Odontocerum albicorne, assembly GCA_949825065.1. Classification (NCBI taxonomy): domain Eukaryota; kingdom Metazoa; phylum Arthropoda; class Insecta; order Trichoptera; family Odontoceridae; genus Odontocerum; species Odontocerum albicorne. The sequence continues at coordinate 872 of CATKWJ010001101.1, forward strand.
TAAAATATTTTGAATAATGTAAACAATCATTTTATTTTAATTTTAAATAATTTACTTATTCCTAGTTTACAGCTAAAAATACATTGGTACGTATAATTAAATATAACAATCAATATTTACAAGTCAAATCCCAACCTTTCTATTTCGTTGATGAAGTATAACATGTCAGATCGTTCAAGTCCCGAATTTTGGAAGACTATTCTGAAGAAATTGGGTAATTCGCCTTGTGGCTGATATGTCACCATCATAGTTCCTTCTTTCATCATTCTTTCTTTTATCTTGGGAGCCACACGATGAAGTTTTTCGTTGTAATCTGCCTCGTCTTCTTTTCCACTCAAACTCTGAGGGATGTACCAAAAGCAAACGTTAGTGCATTCTGGTTTTTCGAGGACTAGTTTAAAACCTTCGCGGTTTTTGATATTTTGTGTGAAGTAGTCGGCGTTGTCGAAGACTTTGTCGATATGACGTTCCAATCCGTCTGTTCCTTTGGCTTTCCACATGAACCAGAATTTGAGAACGTCAGCTCTTCTGCCGCACTGAATGTGTTTATCTCCTGTATCGTATTTGGTATCGTAGAACTTGTCTTTTTGGAAGAGGTAAGTGGCGCTGGCGGAATGAGCAGCCGATAAAAGACCTTGATGGCGCAAAAGAAGGGTTGAGCACTGCTGAGGAGCCGTTAGCAGTTTGTGAGGATTCCATGTTACGGAATCAGCCCTAAAAATACGATAAATTAGTACACATGTTAAATTAAAGTAGACCTTATCATTTTCAGAGTTACATCGAACAGATAGAAATCAGTTGAATTTAAATAATCCCAAAACTATTGAAAAAATCATTATATTATTGTAATGTACTATAGTTTCGTGGTATACAGTACAACCTTGCCATATGGGATTAAGACCATATGGCAATCTCTTCCAGTGAACTAGAAAGATGTTCGAGAGACCTGAAATAAAATCAGGCTGTGTCATTTAAAAAAAACCGGGTACCAGCGGAAATCGCACCTGCAACCCCGAATAAATACGTATCTTAGTAACTAGATCACGGAGGTCGTCGTCATGCTTATATATTAAAAGCAGAAAGACAATCAAACTAGGATCTGCTTTAGTTCATCAAAATAATGCCTCGCAGAAGATCAAACTTAGGTCGTCAGCGAACGAGCGAAACAGGCAAAGAATGGCTCAAATACGCGCCGAGGAATCAGCAGAGCGACGTGCAGCCAGACTTGAGGATGCACGATTGCGAGCACGGCGATCACGTTTTGCAGCTTCAGATCTGCTTCGTTCTCAACAGAATGAACGCGACAGACTGAGAGTGGCTGAAAGACGTCAAAAATATTGTATGCCCACAAGCATTGTGAAATTAAACATATTAGAAACGTGTGCTTTCTCTTTTCTTTCTTTTCCATTTAACCAGACTAAGCCACAGCAACGCGTGGCCGGGTACAGCTAGTATTGTAATAAAAATAATAGTTGAAGGACAATTTATATATGATAGCGTCATTTAGAGAGTACTCTCCCCAAGTGCCTTCTTAATCGGGAATCGAGCCCATTATTAGCGAAAAAAATAAGTTGAGTGCTAGGATAGGAAGGTGGCGACTGCGGTAATTATTGTATATTGGGTACTGTTTCACACCTGGATTTTTACAACGGAAAAATGACACATACCATAATTACATAAAATGTCTTTTTATTTTTTTTTATTAATTATTAAGAATTAATTTGATTTAATTAAGACAGATTATTCTGACGTGGAAACTTATCTCCTTTTTCCTTGCTTTATCATTTTTATTGACTTTTCAGAACATGAAATTTTACGTAATCTAATATTCATACGAGTATGTATAATATTATCACTATATGTATTTACTAATGTCATGTAATGTATTTACAATACCTAAATAACTTGCTATTTATTAGAATTGAGGCTTATATTAAAGTTTATAAAATAATTAAAGTTACTGAACATCGTTACAAGGTTGTATTGGGGCAAATATGTGAGATGTCACAGGACTCATCCTAGAATTTCCGAACTATAATACATTTCCTCAGGAGTAATAAGACACTATCATATGTCCATTTTTATTGAAATTCAATGTTAAAAGTGATGTTTATGATAACATTGAATTTCGATAAAATTGTTTTATGTTTAATTTCCATAGTATTTCAATGTATTTACACATTTTCAAAAATAAATATTGTATAAGAAAAAGAGAAATGTTAAAAAAAAGAAACATTATTTTTGCTCTCGTAATAAATTTGTAAAATGGTTTGTAAAACCAAATTCATAGTTCAGCCTAAATACTAATTTCTAACTTTAAAATGTCGGGATTTGTTTTCAGAGATGGACCTTGTACGCTTCAAATTTTAAAATTAGGTCATGTAACCACTTGACTTCCTTATAAGGAAGCTACAATAAATTAAGACGAAATTTAACTTTAAATACTAAATTTTCAGTTAAAGATAGTTAAAAACTTGTATTTAGGGTTAAAGTCGGACTATGATTTGAAGTATCGCATGTCTCGTAGTATATGTTAGACATACGTACGCACTTATATTAATCGATGGGCTGAAAGTTAATTATTTTTTACAATATCAGACAAAATTTTCTCAGTCTCCCGTATATCTTTGTACAACAGGAAAGACATATTTTACACGTATTAAATTTGAGACTGTTTTGATATTATTCAAAACGAAATATTAATAAAATTTTTGGCATGTTGAAAAGGTTAAATCTTTTTTACAATTACATGTTTTTGCACCCGCCTCATACCTTTAAAATCACAGAACCAATTCAGTCAAACTATATATAAATATACGTAAAACAGAATTACTTCCATGGCAAAAAACTTATTTCCTCTTTATGGCTTCCGTGTCATTAAATATCTCGATAAGGCATTGATTTTAAATCAATTTAGGAAGCAATTGACTGAGGAAAAATATCATTATAAACTGGTTTCCTTAAATCGCCATTGACACGAAGTGTTGAAAGAACAAGGTCTTTCTTAATTATTATATTGTTACATCGGAAGGTAAATTTACGCTATGGAAATAAAATTAACTAAGATACGATTTCAAATATATTTTAATAAATTCCCATTTGATACCATTTTGAACAGAAAATTAATAAAATTCAATGATATACCGATGACCATAAGAAACAGTGGAACACGTTGAGATGGTGAACCTTGCATTTTGTCTCGAAATTTGTTAACCAATATCGTTTGGAATTCGAATTCGAATCGGTCTATCCGCCTGGTGGATGATTTTAACTTTTAGGGGGCGCCGAGGTGTACAAAATGATTAGGCGGCGTAAGGGTTTTGTAGGGGGCCACTGTGGTATTTATTAAAGCCTACCTAGAGGTTCAGTTGTCAACTTGGTAACAATGTTAATCGTTATCTCCGTGGGAAGACAGACACTTTTTTTCTTGCACCAGGGTGTGTCTCGACCTAAGTTATTAAACTATTTAATTTCTCTGAGATGATAATCGAGTTAATAATTTCCGAAGAGTTTCTCTCCATTCGGTCTTACATCGGTACATCGTCGAACCATTTGGCTACTCCAATCTAGTTGCGTCATATGATAGTTTTGCAGAATTCGAAGTTTTCTGCGATAATACTGATAACTCGGGCTTTAAGTCGCTTGATAATATATTTACTGCGAGTCATTTTCCTTCTCCGAAGTCCGTCGTCGGTTCTATTCTCTTCACACTCAGTCCCGTTGGACGTTCCTTTTCCGTCAATAAATGACGTCACACTCATAATAGAAGATTTTGATCTTCTAGTGTAGACGGGGATTTATTTTGTCCGTCATAGCAGCGTCGGTAGTGGTAGGATCGAACTGTAGTATTTATTAAATATTTTACTAATAAAACAATCTCAGCCTGACTATACGGCACAGTCGTAAAAATGATTCGTCGCATAACTGCAATTATAAAACGTTTAAGCTTTTATTGATAGTTTTAACTTCTTTGTACTTAATTGAAACCGGTTTCAACGCGTTGTCAGATACTTAAAAACTAGAAATTGACACTTTTTATTATAAAACTATTAATGGATATAAAAAAACTCGTCAAAAATCATGGAACACAAGTCTCATAATAATAATGTTTGTTTATTGTTTTAGTTGGTAATAGTTTTATACTCGTAACTGACATAATTTAATGATTTAAGAAAATAAATAAACCAATACTTTAGTATATATTATTGAACACGTTTTCTTTCAACTTTCCACACTGCCAGAGCTGAAAAGTTATGTCCAATGGGGTGGTTTGAGTTACACTAAACTACTGCTAGGCGGGTGCTGGTCCAAAAAAATATGGGAAACCTTGGTATATCATAAATGATCATCAATTGCTGATTAATTTCGAGCTAGAATTTGAACCAGGGTCTGAACGATTCAAAACTAGCCAGTAAATATATAATAAACCAAACTGTTTTATCTTTATCTCAGGATTTATATTCGATAATTAATCGCGCCTTAAATTAAACCAAATTGTTATAATTCTCATTATATTCGACATTGACGCTCTCGTTTCACAACTCATTAAGTTTTTTACCCGCGCCCTTGGCGGTCACCTAGATTCCTGTTATAAAAACGTGATCAGAACACTAAGTTACACCAGTTTGTTTATAACTCGTCAAGTATCAATTTCTCACAGGTTGTCTGAAACTATGACTGCATTAAAAAAGATGTCTTATCGACACGAGAAACGTGAATTGATCCACATAGCTAGGGGATAAAAAAAAAGATGTAACACCCCCCACAAACATCGTGCATTAATAAATTTCGATTAAAAAAAAGTAAAATAGGCAAGTAGACATTATAAAAGTGCTAATTTGGCACAAATCATCCTAGTTTGTGTGAATTGCCTTTTATAAAAAAAATATGCTAATCAACTGAAATATAATTTAATATTTTTCCGAAAAAAATGTATTGTTGGATTAATTGAATCTTTAGCTACTAAATTTATTAATATTTGACAAGATGTCTTACAAATAGATAATTTGGGAAAAAAACAACAGGTAATTAAATGTGGACACGCAATTTTAATGGGTGTGGGTTTGTTGCCTTTCATTTGTCGTGTCCCCAGTAAACTAGACTTTTGCATGTATCTTACTGAGGAACACGGAAAAAAATACAACGTAAAAATATAATTTTGTGAATTATATATGATAGCATTATAGTACTGATTGTATTGTATTTTATAACGCTTTCGTTGTGTACATTATAACCTGCTGTTTTTTTTTTGCTATATGACAATCTCTTCCAGCCAGCCAGAAATATGTTAAAGAGGACTTTATTGAAAACCAGACTGGAACCATATTAAAAAATTGGCTCCCAACGGGAATCACATCCGTAATCCCCGGATCGAAAAGTAAGCGTCTTATCAACTTACGTGTCAATTTGTAAATATAACTGATGTGTTAATTTGTAAATTTCGCTTGCTTGACTTAGTGGTACATTCTTAGCCAGGTACATACTAGTAAACTACAGAAATGCGAAAGGGTTATTAAAATTTTCTATATATTGTTTTGCTGAAAATGCCCAAAAAATAAACGAACACAACAAATTTTATCTGAATTAATATGTAAAGCACTGTTCAAGTTGCAAATCTGTTACTAAAAGTAAATTGGCGCCAGTAAGACTTGTGTTCCGGGGGAGGAAATATTATTATACAGAATAGAATTATGGGCCAGCTTAGGCTAAAGTTCATAGTCTGGTCTAAATACTAATTTCTATCCTTAAAATTTTGTGATTTGTATTCAGAGTCACGACAAGTTTGAACAAAAATAACAATTTTGATTCTCTAGATTCAGCATAACTCATAGCTATAAGCACTTGGGTAAAAACTATTGAGACACAGAATATCTTAATGACGACCTCCATAGCCTAGTTAGGATGACTGTCTTCCGATCCGGGGGTTATGGGTTCGATTTCCGTTGATATCCAATTTTTTATAAAAATAATTCTTGTATTGTTTAGTTTTAGGCCTGTATAATATATTTCTAATTGGTTGGAAGAGAGTTTCATATAGCAACAGACTCGCCAGGTTGTACTCAATTCAACTAAAGTGTGATACAATAACATACAATACTTCTTTAAATATGGCACTTTACTATAGAAATTGCAGAACAAACCTTGAGAAAATAAGGGCTGAAACTCGAAATTCGCTCAATACACACAGTTACTAAATACTTGTGCATTAGAAAAATGTGAACGTATTAAGAAACAATTTTCATCTCAAGGTATGCAAAACGCAAAACTGGTCTTGGTAAAATTCAAGGTTTCGCTGCTCTAGAATTGGCTTGGCTTTCAATATTTGGACGGTAATACTCGTATGCATAATAAACCAAAAGATGTGTTTGTGGTTTGGTTCTTTCTTACATACATACTTATATTTCAGAAAACAAAATTATTTTATATGTATTTAATTGGGGATTTATAAAATAATATCTGCTCTATTTTGTTAGTTCGATATGGCTCGTATAGTGTTCCATTTAATTAAATATTTCAATTGGAAGTTTGATTAGAACAATGCCAAAGTAATCAATTCATGTAAACATAAAGTAACAAGATGGGACATTGCTCAAACAACTAATTCAAAACATATACTGAGAAGACAATACTGTGCTAAAATAACTCATTTAAAACATATATTGAGAAAGTGGAAGTGCTAAAATAATTTATATAAATCATATTGTGAGAAGATGGAACAGTGCTCAAATAAATCACCAACGAGATAAAAACTATTTTTATGAGATGAAAATAAAATTATTCCATGTGCCATACGAATATATTTAATTATCAATATATATTATATTTTATACAAAATTTTATTTAAATATCACTTTGATGAAGTGTCAAAACAACATTTTATTTAAAGATCACCTTGAAGTAGTGTGAACACGAAATTTTATTTAAAGATCACTTTGATGAAGTGTGAACACAATTTTTTATTTAATGATCACTTTGATGAAGTGTGAACACAAAAATGCATTTAAAGATCACTTTTATGAAGTGTTAAAACAAAATTTTAGGGAAAGTCTACGTCCTACAATGGAATTGTAAAGGTTAAGAAAAAAATGATAGAGATAAAATTGAACATTAATACGATTTTGCTCAATTTCATTTATAGAAATGATTGTTTTGTAGTCATGGTTAATTCGAACCCATACTTATGTTAGGCATCTTCAGCGGCATGTCTTCAGCCAAATTCATATTTGTGTTAACTCATGAAGCAACCTTCGTATTATAGTGACAGACCGTATTTCTGTCATCAAAGGGGTTGGGTTCGATTTATGGGACAAAAGGAAAAAAAATCTTTCTAATTCTAGGAACTACCATAATGAGAATCCGATACCCTAGATTTTATTGCATACAATGATGATATAAAATGACCACAATTTAACTCGATTTCTAGATGATTTCAAACTACCATAATGGGAATCTGATACCCTAGATTGGATTGCATACAATGATGATATAAAATGACCACAATTTAACTCGATTTTTAGACGAGTTTTTGATCAGAAAAATAATTAATCAAACTGTATAAGAAATATTCGGTAGCTAAAACCCAAATCGTTGCGATTTTTTTAGAAACTAATCTACTAAAATTAATTTTTTTAATATTTTATGAATGCGAATGTTTTCTAAAATGTCATCAGATTATTTCCAATACTGTTTTTTTTTCTGTCTAATAGGCTGAAAGCTCCCTTATCATGGAGAATTTCACTCACCTTTCAACTCCTTTAAGCAGATGTTTGTGTTTCTTTGAGATGAGAGCTCCACCTCCCCATGCAGCATCTACGTGAAGCCACAAGGAATATTTTTGGCAAATATCAGCAATATCTTCGAGGGGATCGAAGGCTCCCAGCACCGTAGTTCCTGCTGTAGCGGAAACCATGAAGGGAGCAGCTCCTTCAGAGAGTGACTTCTGAATTTGTTCTTCAAGATGTGATGGATCCATCTTGCCCAATTTATCAGTCTTGATAAGGTACACATTGTCAGATCCGATACCCATAAAACATGCCATTTTCTTCACTGAGTAATGAGCGTCTTGTGAAGTAAATAAAACCAAGCGAGGACAGGAATGAACTCCTTGAGTCTGCGAAAAGAAAACAAACGATATCAAACTTATTTCTGCAAGTTAATCCACTAAAATATTTTGTATGCACTTTTTATACAGAATATTAAATACTGTGGGGTAATAAACCCACAAATTACATACACGTACATACATGTATTAGAGTTATTGCAAATTGACAATTTATGCTACGTCACTGAAGAATGCTGTCATGAATGCTGCATTGTCACAAGGAGTGAAGAACACTCTTGATGAGTGAACAGCAAAAAAAATAAAGAAAAAATAACACATCTAGTACAGTTCATTAACTCCTTACATTTTCTTGTTTCAAAAGCTATTTTACTTAGTTCAGCCATAATTGATTTTTTTGTAACATGCAATGCATGATTCACAAAGATATTTGCTATGGCAATTTTTTTTTCGTTAATTTGTTCTGCCTGCCCCAAAGACGGAAAGGTTTAACAATGCAGTAAAAATGCAGGTCTGTCTAAAAATTAGCGCAGAGAGAAATAAAAAAGGTTAGCAAAAGATTATGTCTGTATACTGTGTATGGAAGATATACTATTAGGGGTTAAGAATTAAACAAAATAAAATAATTTAATGTTGCATTTCTTTTCTCTACTTTTATTGTATTATACCTACTGTATTATACCCCACTTTTATTGTATTATAAATCGATTGTCATTTTTTACAGTTTAATCAGTTGAAGATTTAAATAGTCTAAAAATTTATTTTAACCAATCATTTTCATTTATTTTATTGACTCTTATAATCACATTTTCCGCTTTAACAGAAATCATTCAAGTGTAGGTAGATTGCATATAAATTTAAAATGTAATATATTTAAATAAGGTGTAGAAATATAGCATAAAGTGCAGGAAGGAACTGCATTAACGATGGATTAAAATTATAAAAAGTATTTTTATACGTGTATTTCAAGGCCAATCACCAATTTTCATCGTGTGATTGCATAACTGAGAAGTAGCTAATTGCATTTTAAGTTGAAATCAGGCCAAGAATCAATTAATTTAAGTAGAAAATGTATGTTTCGCAATTATCCAAAATTAAAGAGATAACATTTTTGGCATAATATTTTCATCATTATCAAGTATTTTCCACAAAAAAACGAGTATTTGAAAAATAGCAGTTCTTATAAATATTCTTATTATTCTGGGTGAAGCTATTCATGCAGCAAAGCTTTTCCTACATGATCTAGGTTTGTCTTTGCTTGAAATTGATCTGAAAGCTTCTTCAAATGGACCTCGACGTGTCTCAATGTTTTTGTTTGACAAAAGTTGTGTCTTTGTCAATAATATTCTGAATTGAATTAAAAAAAATGCAATTTCCATAATATTAAAGCAATGGCAGCCTATGAAATAGCTACCTTCATTAAACATTTACCCTACGATTATCTCAGTACTGAAGATATATTGTTTATTTTGCAAAATAATTTTATATAATTTAATATTTTCAAAGATTTTTTACGTAATAAAATAAACACAATAATTGGAGAATTGCGGTACGAGTTAGTTTATTTAATGTTTGACATACTCGAAAAAAGCGTTTTGCGTTTTTGTATATGTACACATACATCTAGTGTGCTTGGGTATTAACCGACAATTGATTTTTTTTCAAATATATTTCTTGATGAGTTAAAAATATCTAAACTGTGGTTGATAAAACAATTTACAATATCTAAACAGAATAAATCTGGATGGGAAGTGAATTGATCTAGCTTTGAATTTAATTAATTAAAAAAACAAATGCAATGCGCGTTCTTTTATCAAAAAGTTCCACAAGATTTAAATTTATAAGTAATAAATAATATCCTGTTACATAGATTACAAACTTATTTAAAGACTTTCAGGCTAGTTACATAGTGTTTAAGTGCTGAAGCTCGTAGACTTAATAATTGGTCATAATATTTAATTGGTTATTTTACAATCCTGATTGAGGACAAATTATTTTAATAATATTGCTCTTTTAACGAGTAACAGAATCATGAATAATATTGACATTTTCGATTGCGCTTAAAAATATGTAGTAAAAGTAAAAGTCTTATTCTCTCTCCGTGGTTGCAGTCCTAAGACTGGTTTGCAGCAATTTGAACTCTTCTCCTCCATTCCCCCCTGTCCTGTGCGGCTCTTTTTAAGTCTGTGTATGTTGAGCAGCGCACGTCCACCAACAGGTCCTCCAGGTACTCTCGGCGTGGGCGTCCCCTAGAGTTTGTCCTCTCGGTCATGCCCTCTATTATGGCATGCAAGAGGCCCTCTTGTCGTATTATATGACCGATCCATCTTGCACGCCTTTCGGACAGGATCCTGAGCAGGTGCCTTCCTCCTTCGATTCGTTGGAGAACCTCTTCATTTGTGATGCGGTCTATCCAGGAAATTCCTAATAGTCTTCTATAGGACCACATCTCAAAAGCCTCTAGTCTTCGTCTATCTCTTTCGGATAGGCACCATGTCTCGCAGCCGTACATCAAGATACTCCATACATAGGTCTTGATGAGGAGTATTCTCAGTTTAAGGTCTATATTATTTGATTCTATTATTTTCGACTTTTTATTAAATGCAAGTCTAGCCTGATGTATACGGCTGTCGACCTCGCTCTTGGACCGACCGTCCCATGTTATTTTGCTCCCGAGGTAGACAAACTCCTTGGTGTTCTTTAGTGGTTTACCCGACATCACTATTCTCATCTGGTGCTGCGCTCGGCCTACAGTCAGCAGCTTTGTTTTGTCTTTATTTATCTTCATACTGTAGTTATTTTGAAGAATGCTTTCCATAGTTGTTAAGGCCTCTTGTAGTTCCTCTTCACTTTCAGCAACCATAGCAATATCGTCAGCGAACCTTATCATGTCCACCTTTTGCCCGTGTATTAATAAAGTTAATAGATTAATTTAAATGAAAACTCATGCTTGAAATGAATTTATCAAGTTAAAAGAAATAGGAATTTTGTATTATTTGCCCAAAACCACGTTAATTTCTTAATCTATCTAAGTCAATTTTCATCTCTAAGTAAATTTATAAAAACTAGGGGAAAATAGTGTATTTGCAACCATACTACGTCTGATATGTACTCGTATACAGGCTGACTGTATAAGGGTCTTAAAAAACTTCACACTTTTTAAGAGATGTCAAATAAAAGCTTAACCGCTCGTAAGGTGATGTTGATCACTCAATGGCGCCGCATAAATAAATAATAGTGAAAAGTTATAAATGTTTGCCTTCGGCATTGAATGCAATTATTTATATTTGTACAAATTCAAATCTATGTTTAAGTATGCCGTTTCTATTCTTTTTTTGAAAAATAATGTTTAGTCGTTATAATTTTACTATTAATTTATTGTAATTCAAACTATTCTTATTTACAGCAATATTGTATGTACACCTATTTATATTTTCCACAATTAATTAAATAATATTAACATAATAAATTTGTGGATACACCATATAATATAATAAAAATATGAAAAGCGTTCTCCGATCACTTATGTGATATTTGTTTATATTGGGAATTACTTATTATTTAATTAATAAGTATCCTGTTGAATATATTCTCATTTCTATTGAAAAAAAAAAGTTTCAAACAAAGCATATTGATAGAATTTTTCCTCAATACTGCAAAGAATTTTTACTATACTCGAACTTTGTCAAGAACGGCTGCTTTATAAATTTTAGCGGTGGATTAGCCGAAACTTATGTCTTGCTTCTTATTTTATTATATAATTCAAATTCAATTAATTTATTCGTGGAAAAAATAAAACATAATAAAGCTAATACATTGATAGTTCTTTAGCAATAAACCGGTGCACCGTGTACTGATTTACTGTTAAAATTATTAAGATTTTATTCCATTTTCATACAAGTTTAATAGGTTGTTGAAAATAAAAATTAAAGATAAACTCACCTTGATATCTGGATGAAATCTATAACGGGCGCAGCTGATAGCATAACCATTAGCCATGGAACCTCCTGGGCAGAATATTCCGTCTCCAATCCCTCCAGGGAATCCCACGATGGAGCGCATCTCAGCGAGTACAGCCTCTTCCATCAGTACAAAAGCCGGAGCTACTTCATAAGTATAGACACTTGGATTCAAAGCATCTCCCAACCACTGGCCAACCAATCCATAAGGATCCACGGCAGAAAACAACTGATTCACGAAATAAGGATGACCTGTCTTGACAGAGTATTTAATTATATCTTCTAATCTCTCCAGCAGTCTTTCTTGACTCTCTGGATTAACTTCTGGCTGCAGTTGCAATATCTTTTTCAGCTCCTCCGGATCTCTCCATTCAGTAACTTTGTTAGACCTGGATGTGCTTTGAAACACAGCTTTATTCACAAGAATATCGACCGCTTTACGGATAAAATCTTCGTGACGAGCTCTGTGAGGCAAACTAGAAAACCAAGCAGGAGTTGTGGAGCGCTCAGCTTCCTTGGTATTGAGCGGTTGAATCCAGGATTCATCTTCCGAAGATGTCGCGCCACACGACCCGCTATCTGTAGATCGATCCTCTACCCTTACGTCCAAGAGATCGGGTGTGTTTGCAGGCATCTTGACTCAATTAATTATCGTAGAACGCAGACCACTTGCCACTGTATACCGGTTCCAGTAACAGCATACAATGAACAACTATTTAGCCTTCCCGCTGTTTAAATACTGCAAATGGCTGTAAACTGAAAGTGTGGTAACTATGGACAGGTTGTATGAGTCTTGCGGTAAAGATCTTTTGGCGGCAAGGAAGGCCGAAGTTCCCCGCCCCGCCGCACCTCTCCCGCACGGGCTTTCCCAGAATTGATACTCGTAGATGTTTCCGCGAAGACATTTTGGCGCGTTTTTCATCGCAGAGCCGCGAGGCAATGTCGACGATGTATTGACATTAAAAGTGCGATGAACCGATCAATAATATAAACAAAAGTTGCTAATCAATTCAGCAGATTTATTTTTTCCGTGTGGTTTATACTACCGCATGCACGCTCGTGTGACAAAACTTTTTATTTACTAAACAATGGGATATCTTTATATATTCAATTTTTATTGTGCTTGCATTATAAACTTATTATATTTTATATGCGTATCTATAAAATAACCAAATATTATCAAGATTTCATTCAAAATCCTGGATTGTTGGAAGTGAGATAACTTATAAAATCATCCTATTTTTATGAAATTATCAAGTTATGATTTTTTTATAGACAAGTTATGAAATTTTAATTTTATTTCTAGAACACATTGACTTTTATTTATTCTGATAAAACTATCGTGAAAACACATTAAAAACTTCGCTTAAAAATATAAATCCATTTGATTGCCCAGGGTATATAAAAATAACCAGGATTTCAATAGCTACTATAATAAAATTACTATTTTCTTTTTAATTTTTTTACACATTAGTAGTATAATTGAAAAATTATAAATTTGTTTAATACGAAAATCTCCCTGTATAATATTTTTACCATTTTTATTAACGAAGTACACTAGACTCTGGAATATCGGAGTAGCATTAACCGGGATTAACCGGGGATGTCAAAAAATCCTTTTTTTTAACATTTAATCATTATTCATCAGTGTTATGAAAAAAGTCAGATTCTTTTTGTGCCCCGATTAATCCGCTGCCCGGTTAATGCGGCCCCAAATAATCGAGTCTACTATAGTCTTTGATATGTGTGTACATACAAATTAATTTAGGGCTTGTAATACACCAAGAATTCCAAATGTTCTTTAGGTAGAGTTTCACACAAACTTTTTCGAATGATAACCAAGTCTTGGCATAGCTAAGCAAGCAAGGCTCTTATTCATGTTTTTAACTAATGTTTACCAACCGGTTTCCAGTACACTTTCGTTGTATATAGTACAATCTGGCGCGTTTATTGCCATGTTGCCATTGTTCCAACCAATCAAAAAATGTTCAAGAGGTCTGAAGTGAAAATTTTACTGGAACCCTTATAAAATAAATTGAGTTCCAACGGGAATCGAACCTGTAACCCACATATCCGAAGGCTAACATCTTATCAATTAGGCTACGGAGGTCATCAACAAATGAGAAAGTAAATTTCAGTGTTTTCTGATAGGTTCTTATGTTATTGCGTTATATTCGATTCTCACGGCAAGTAAATTGAGTGTAAGGATAGGAAGGTGGTGGATGCGGGCATTAAATAAGGTAATTCCTAGCATATGCATATGTTAATAAAAACATATTAGATGAAAAAAGAACTGAAAACTTACCAAGAGAAGACGAACTACAGTAGGTCTGTAGATTTTTCTATATACTCGTATATGATATTAACATTCGGATTTAGATGCAGTGTAGTGAAGTCTATGCATTCAGTGTTCACATAGAATCATACATTTTGATAAGACCTCTCAAAAAGGGTTGACTTCAACTGCTTTTTAAAGCTGTAAATACCACCTATATCTCGAAAACTTAGAGGCAGACCATTCCACGCCATAGGACCAGCAACTTAAAAATCCCTGCGTAATACTCCACCCTATTGGATCGATTGGGAACGATCAATTTATTTGGTCAATACGAAATTGAACAAGTTCTATTCCTATTCAAAGGAAAATCTATTCCAGAAACATATTCGAAAGATACAATAGAAGCATCCTACCAAGAGACTTGAATGCAAAGAGACAAGGTTTGAAATTAATTCGTTTGTGCCACGTGAGCAAATGTATTTTTTTAGAAGTGGACTAATATGACTACCATATTTATGACTACCATATTTCAACATAGCAGCTGCATTGAAAACAGAGTGGAGTCTAGAAATTTGGGCACGAGGCAGACCAGAATAAATAAAATTACAAAAAATAAAGGTGGTATTCACCATTCGGTGAAGCCATCTAGAGAAATTCCGTTTCACTTTTTAGATTTAGTTTCAATATATTTTTTGACATCCAATTTGAGACTTACAATGAGAAGAATCCTGCTTCAGACTATCTTTGTCTCTTGGATCACAACATTTAAAGAAGAGTATCATACGTAAACTTGAGACTCCAAACGCTCCGTGCAAATGAGATCACTAATGATAATAGTATAAAGAATAAAAAACAGCGGTCCTAATACCGATCCTCATGTACTTTATACCTGAGAAGATTCTGCCTTGTGTTTGATAAATAAGGTTCAATTCAGGTGATAACACTGCTTGAAAACCCATACTCATCGCTGAGTCCTTGCAAGAGAATTTCATGATCGACAATATCAAATGTAACACACATATCTAGAACATTAGCTAAATAAATTTTACCTTCTATCCCAGTCAACAAATCCGATATCAATCTTAAAACAGCGGTCTCCGTTTAGTGATATTCTTTAGATGCAAACTGATTACTTGAAACTATTAAAGTTTGTTTCATGTTATTGTATATGGGAGTCAATCTGAGTAGAAAGATTTTATTCAATAAGTTTCGATAAAATGAGGTAAATTATAAACCATTCTGTATTTTTTTCAATTATACATATGATACATACCATCACGTATCTCCGGCAGTCAGAGAGGAGAGAAAGCCAGAAATTCCTATCTCGTCACACATCTTTCGCCTCTTCTACGTCCATTCATCTTCTCATATAACTCCTACGATTTCAATGAAATTCTACGTTACCTTAATTCAATATATCGTTCATTTGATTCAACCATACTTTGCTTAATCTTCCTGTACCAACATTCCACTCACATTTGCACTATGTTTGTTTGTTAGGCTTTCTTCATTCATTCGTTATACATGTCCAAACCATGCCTGAGTAATCTTTGTCATCTTACTCAACACATCAGCTTTAAGTTCATATTCATCCCTAATCACTTTATTCCGCATTCTGTACCCCCGTGTATTATTCTCAGCATATGCATTTCTACACCATTTATTCGGCTCCTCTTAGTATTTTTCCACGTTCACGTTTCATTCAAATTCTTCAAAGTTGGCACCAAAATGCTGTTGGGGAATATCATCTCAGTTGATTTTCAAACTGTTCGGTTCGAGTATGCATATATGTTTTAGTGGCCTATTGACTTTGTTTGCGACGTTCAATATCCCTCCTTAACTTTTTAACTATCTGAAAATGTACCACCCAAACAGCAGAATTCCTCAACTTGCTCCAATCTTTCATTATTTACCGATATACTCCTATTTCGCATTTACTTTTCCTTTCAAACTTATCTATCACCATGACTTTGAATTTCGCAACTTTCATTCTCAGATCATTCTCTTCCCATCTCTCATTCCAATTTACTTATCCAACTCTGCAATTCTTCTCCACTCTCTGTTAACACCACCATGTCATCAGCATACAGCAATCCGTATACATTTATATTTAACATGTGTATGCCATCAATTGACCTATGTAGTCCCATCCCACATGAATCTGCATTTAAATATTAAATCACCAAGGTGACATAAAGCACCCTTGCTTTACCTTTTTTGAAATATTATATCACTCAGTCAAGGGACCGTTCACTATATTGCCTGCTCTACTTTTGGCGTATAATAAGGCAATACTACTTATTAATTTACATCCAACACCATATTCATTCAATATTTCCATAGATTGTCTCTTATCACTCGGTCATATGCTTTTTCCAAGTTCACAAACGCAAATTAAGGCTTTTTAACTTTTTACCATATATGTTTTTACAACTTTACGCAAAGAGAAAATCTGATCCACGCATTCTCTACCATTTAAAAAGGCACCCAGAGCATCCTACAGTTCCTTTTTAGCCTTTTCTCTCGTTCTTTTTATCAGAATTTTACCGTACAGCTTACTTACAATGCTCATGTTTATGTAACTTCTACACTCCATAACTTTATATAACGGAAATATTACTGCACTTCTCCAGTCTTTCGGCATACGGTCAGATTCCCAACATTTATTGAAAAACTGTCTCAGCCCCTTGATATTTCGTTCTCACCCATACGACGCTTTTCCTTTTTTCACGTATTTTACTGACATTAGCACTCTTTGAAGACTGACCTTATACACATTTTCCGAATCCTCGTAATTTTCAGCTAACATATACCAGACTCACCATTGTTTATACTAGTATCACCACTCTCGTGCAGTTCTTCAAAATATTCCTTCCATCTCGAACAAACCTTTCCTTCTTCTGACAAAAACAACCCTTCCATTCTTATATTTTATTCCACTCATATCATTTTTACTTCGTATTTTGCTTCCTTCCTTTCAAAATATTTTTAAACTTCCCTCCACATTCATATTCAACTTTGCGCCTTCTTCATCTCTAAGTCTTATTTCCTCAAACAGTCCTTATGTTTTGACTTTCCATTATTTTTACTCTCTCTTTCTTTTCATTGCTTCATCACTATTTTCTTTTCTTGCTTTGATAAATGCTCTTCATGCTATATTTTTCCCATTCACCCAGTGTATAACTTTCTTATCCTACCATGCATCCCCATTTTGCTTCTAACTTTCGTAGTGCCACAAACATCTTTTTTCTGTAGCACCAATATATTTTTCATAGTCATTCATACTTCTTCAATATTTAATGCATCACTTTTATTGTAATTTTTTCTTCCACACTCTTTCTTTACTTCATCTTACAGTTTCTCACATCTGGTTCTTCCGGCGGACACTTCTTCTTAACGTTTACCAGATCGCTACCCACGGAGGATATTTATTCTGCTCACCACTAAATCATGTTCAGAGCCGATATATATTTATCTAAACACTCTTGTATAGAGAAGGCTCTTTTGCATTAAATTATTAATTTAAAATGTTTTAATCTAAATTTAGTTTTTTAGAACCGGAGTTAAAATGAAAATTTTAAAATTTGAAATATGCCTGTTGCGCTTAAGCGCAACAGGCATATTTCAAATAATTTAACCATCGAATATCCGCCAAATAATAACCTGCTTTGCCTTGTTGATAGAACATTTTACATCCAATAAAAGTGTTTCGGCATCGATTCCCGATAGAACCCCAAAAAAGGCGTTCATTGTCTGCTTTTTACGGTAGGACAGATTGGATGAGAGAAATTGCTTCAAATGAATAAAAATTCCGAATCAGGCTGTATATAGCTAAATTGTAACAAATACAATGACATTTTTTCCTTGACAGATGCCGAGCCGCGGATCACACAAAAAGCTTCAATGCACTTTATTTTTCCACGTAATGGATTTTAGGATTTCCCACAAAATCAATGTGCTCAAAACGATTTGGATACCCTCAAGGGATAAATGACGAATAAACAGGGAAAATTGATAAGAAATGTTAATGGATTTCTTGGAAGTCTGTGACGACAGCACTGTCGACTCATCGTCTCCATATTGAGAAAAAAGTGAACATGAAAACAATGCCCGTTAATGATAATGAAATTCGTGGAATATTTAATGAGTCGCGTGATTCGTTTTATTTTTAGTTGGCATTAAATAATTCATTTTTCAACAGTAAAAGGAAAAAAATAATCAAAAAAGATGCAGGTATACGAGTATTATACAGAAGTTGAAACAAAATGACGTCAAAATATATGCAGCGAATGGAATGAGAGACAATATGTAAATAAACGTAGATGAAATATGAATTGACGACCTCCGTGGACAAGTTGGTGAGACGCTGTTTTCTGGCTTGGTTGCGGGTTCGATTCCCGCTAGAACTAAGATTTTTTCAAAATGATTCCAGTCTGGTTTTCACTTAAGGCCTTTATAACAACTTTCTGGTTGGTTGAAAGAGATTGCCATATAGTAATAAACCCGCCAAGATATATTGTATACATCAAAAGTGTAATATAATACAATACATTCAGCCTCAAAACCAACGTGATAGAATATACTAAAACAAAAAACATGTATAAATAAACAAGTCTGGATGAATGGCGGGTAGAACTAAAATATATGTTCTATAATCGCTGATAGGTCTAAATACAATATAAGACCTTTATCCGGAAAATTAGAAAAGTAGTACGATTATTAAATAAAACATGGCGTGAGGAAAAATGTGCTTAAGTAGAATCCTTTCTTGAAGAACATGATTTAATCTACCAAAAGAGATGATAGGGCAAAACAAAATATCTCATCAGACTATCTTGGTTGATGACTCTGGCATATTATTTTTACCACAGTACAAATTAAAATTATATCCAAATTTTCGACACATAGCCCAAAGCTTATACAGTTCGTAATACAAAAACATTAAAAAATTCTTCGAAAAGATTTACTGGTCCTTTACTATGTCAACATTTCTGGAAGCTGTATTCCCAGCTTGAGCAGTCATATTCGTATGTAGGCTCACCTTTTGAACATTTGATTGAAGTTTTACGAGATGCTTTAGTTAGTACTCTTGGATACTGGTTGGGTATCATATTATTTAGCAACACAAATTTCTACATTTCCAGCAAAACAGTTAAAACCAGATTCTCCAAAACATCATCATCAATATTATTTTCTTCTGTAAGTTCTTCAACGTCTGGATGCAAAATGAGTCTACCTGCCTCTGTTTAATTAGATTCAAGGTAGACTATTGCTTCATTCAAAGTTCTTAATATCTGACGGTTGATTAACCAATTAGATATCACGCGAATATCTAATTGGTTAATCATCTAAAAAATGTGGGTCCATACGAGGGTAGTCCCCAAAGTACCCGACCTAACAAAGAAAACACAAAAAAATTGGGAAAAAATATTTTTATTTCTCAACATAGTCTCCTTTCAGCTCGACACACTTTTCCCAGCGATGTTCAATAGCTTCGATACCCTGTTTATAGTGAAAACCGTCGAGCGCCCCAAAATAGTCATCAACCGCAGATTCCACCTCTTCATTGTTGGCACATCTTTTACCACCGAGCAAAAAAAAATAATCCAAGGGGGCTACATCTGGCAAATAGGGTGCGTGAGGAAGCAATTCGAACTTTAATTCATTGATTTTGGCCACCGCGATAACGGATGTGTGAACTGGTGCATTTTCTTGATGAAACACTTTCTTTTTCGCGAAATGCGGCCGTTTTTTCTTGATTTTATCACTCAAACGCTGCAATAAGTTCGCATAAAACTCGCCGTTGATTGTTTTTCCTTTTTGAAGATAATCAATGAAAATTATCCCACGCGCATCCCAAAAATCTGACGCCATGCCCTTGCCTGCAGATGGAACTGTCTTCGCCTTTTTTGGAGCCGATTCTCCCCTTTCAGTCCACTGTTTTGACTGTTCCTTCGTCTCAGATGTGAAGGGATGGACCCATGTTTCATCCATGGTTATGAATCGACGCAAAAACTCGGCTTTATTGCTGTGAAACATCGCCAAACACTCGATTGAAACATCCTCACGACGCTGTTTTTGTTCCATTGTGAGCAAACGCGGCACCCATCTTGCGCACAGCTTTCTCATGTCCAAATTTTCAGTAAATATGCGATGTACAGCGCTTTTTGAAATGCCTACCATGTCATCCAATACCATTTTGTGAAATTTCTTTACCATTTCTGGCGTGGTCTCCTCATTTGGTCGACCACTGCGATGTTCGTCTTGGCAGCTCGTACGGCCTCGTTTAAACTCTGCCACCCAATATTTTACTGTTGTAAACGAAGAAGCAGACTCCCCCAGAGTAGAATCTAGCTCGGCTTTGATATTGGTTGGACTTAGACCTTTCAAATGAAAGTATTGTATCACATGACGATGACCAATTTTTTCCATGCTTACAAATTCACTGAGAGCGTTCACTATTGATGGCTGCCAAACAAATACTAAACAACGTAGCGTCTTAAAACTTGAAACTTAAGCTTTTTAAGTTTAGTACTTTCTACCATAGTAATTTTTTAAAGCAACAACCACCATCTATACGTCAGGTCGGGTACTTCTGGGACCACCCTCGTATCATTTAAAGAACGATTTGTTTGATGAATATAGGATGTTTGTTTGATATTTGAATTAATCAACATTTTTTTGTAGTTTAATGTCATCTTATAATCTCTTTGATAAATATAGAATGTTTATTTGAAATTTCAACTAAACATCTAAAAAGAATGTAGGTTGATATCATCCAAAAATACTTTGTTTTATGAACATAAAATGTTTATTTGATATTTCAATGAATCAACATTTTTAAGGTTCCTTAATAACGCGTTGATGAATAAATATTAGAATGTTTATTTGATATTTCAATTAATTACATTTTTATGTGATCCCGTATCTAAATAACACGTTGTTTGGTAAATATCGAATGTTTATTTGATATTTCAATAAAACAACATTTTTTGGGTCCATATAATCTAAATACCGTTTCGTTTGATGAATATAAAAAAATTATTTGATATTTCAATTAATCAATAAAAAATATTGTTGGTCCATGCCATCTTAAGAGCGCTTCATTGAATTATTCAAGAATAAATATGATCGAAGTCATAAATATCCTTATTCTCGAAAAACTAGTGAGAAAATCCCGAAGTATTCTCGAGGAAAGTGGGACAGCGTAATTGGGTCTTTTTAATCAGATATCCAATTAATTAACCATCATAATGAGACAGTTGTTTCATTTAACGAGAATTATATAAATAACCTAATCCCGTCGCGACTATTTTTACCAGCCGCTACATTTATTTAATTGGCTAAATATGTTATTTAAAAACATGTATTTAAACACCCACTCGTTCTTTTCATATATGTTACTTATTTTAATATATGAAGCGCTGTGATCTTACTTGTTTGCTCAACACCGAGGCATTTTGGATTGTATTCCCGACAAATCACATATTGCTTGCACTGTAATCTAAATATGTGATTTATTAGAAATAATTAACACCTACATACTACTTCTAACTAGATAACAATTCTTACAACTATTTTTTTAGCATGAACAAGTTGAAGACTTTTTCCATCTGAATTTATTAATGTATTCTCACTCAAAATCATAAATTATTGAATCACTTTTGGTGTCACAAGTGCTATAAAACAGCGTTTTATAAATATTTGTCTTATAACCCAAATTTCAAAGCATCAGTCGAGTTATTTGGCCTAATGACTAACGCGTTGGACTTCTGTGCAGAAGCCAATTCGAAGCCACCTCAAAATTTTTTTTAATAATAAAATTTTACGAAAAATAATGGCTATTTCACTGCAAATTCAACAGTCAATTTTATATTTTAAAGACTCCCCTAAAAAATGTTATTCTTGTTCTATAAGTTTTATTGTCTGATTGAATCTATCCAATAGGGCGGAGTATTATGACAGGACTTTTTTCGTTGCTGGTCTTGTTGGGTGGGATGATCTACCTCCAAGTATGTTATTAGAAATGTTGAGGGCATGTGCAGCTTTAGGGAACACTTGAAGACAACTCTTTTTTGGGAGAACTTATCAAAATTTGTAATTGATTATGAACACTACATGCATATGCTACACTCCCCTAAAACCGAATGTGTTACTATCACATATCTGAAGATCTACAAAGGTTTCTTTGTAGTCCGTCGTCCTATGGTAAGTTTTTTTTTACCAAACATGATTTTCTAAATATTATACAATATGGAGATGCGGGGAAGATCCTTATCTAATGGCAATTAATATTTTTAATGTGTCAATATCATAATAGTGTGTCAATATCATAATAGTGTGTCAATATCATAATAGTGTGCCAATATAATAATAGTGTGTCAATATCATAATAGTGAATTCGAATTACGAGTTTGTGTGCATTTAGGAAGAGTCTACACAAAACGGCGAAATGTAAATTGTCATTTTATCGTTATTTTCAACAGAAGTTCATTTAAGCTTAAATGAAATTTTATAAACAGCCCTACCATCATGCAATTTCCCTGTTAAGGTGGGACGAGAAGACAAAGCGCTAAACTTTCATATCACATCATACATCCATATATATTTTCATACAGTTCCTACTGGTTCACTTACTCCTTACCTTACCTTCTTTCAAAATTGTATTCACTATATCCAACCATACTTTCCTCGGTCGTCCTCGGCCATGACTCCGACATGATAACATTATACATTTGTTCAATTAATCTTTCGTACCCGTCAGTCATCGTCATAATATTTTATTTCTTTTAATTTTGCAAAATAAACAAATGTATGAGTTTTATTCATGGGAAGATACTTTTTTATTCATGGGAAGATACTAAATCTTCATCATGATTTATTGCAGATCGTGGAACAATTCTTGTTTTTTTAATAACTTACGATGCAATTATGATTATTATTTAAAAATTACAAAATTTTGATGGTCAAATGTTTTGTATACCTACCTCTTAAATGTGTAAGAATTATAATATTGTAATGATTATTATTATGAAATGATGGAAATTATATTAATTATTATTGTTCTAACAATAACAATAATAAAGCCCTTAATACAGGTGTTGTGCAGAGAAGTGAATGCAAAAGAGCTATTAACATTAAAAACATAAATTTACATGAGTAGAGAAGTAAAATAAAATTCATAATAAATAAGTACATATGTATAGCACCGTTTCGTGACCTCGACAAGTCGCCAATTACTGATGTTAGGTAGCTACAAAGCACCAGTAAAATTATAAATTCATATAACAAAAGGCAACCTCCATCAATTCAATATTTTTTATGTGGTATATATACTCGTATTATAACCTCGCGGGGTTATTGCAAAATAGTAATCTCTTCCAACCAACCAGAAAGAGCTCTATTATTTCTGCTTATCCTAATGAGGACGCGTGATGGTGATGTATTAATAGATAGTCGGCGGCTGTAGTCTACTAGTTAGCATTCACCCTTAGCAAGTGGGCACCCCAAGTTCAATTCCTAGCAGATTCACTTTTAGGTTAGTTTTACTCTTATACCGCTTAACATCTGAATTTATGTTTTTCTAAAGCTTATATACTGCTCATCATAATTTTTTTAAAGCGCTTTTAAGCAACACAAAAATTGCGCTATAAAATGTCAAACGAAAGACTGAATCAGATTAAACCTACCACTCGTCATGGATCTTTGGTATTCTTGATGTCGGAACTTTGGGATTGATCTAACTGTTATTAAGACTGTGTATTGGTTGAAGTGCAACAGCTTGCAAACTATAAACCAATACACGTACATGCGTCTTCCATCCACAAGATCGTTGACAATCATAATCGATCACGAGAGATGATAATGATAATGATAATTCCGACATAATCTGTTAATTAAACTCATTGAAAACATAAAAACCAAAAAGATGCCCACATTTTACAAAACTTTAATTTTAACTTGTACATACATAGATATTTGCTTCAGGTTTTTTGTTTCATCATATTTTTCTGCATCAAATAAGGATTGTTTTTTTTTTATAAAACCAAACGTTATTTCCTTTTATTTTACAACTTGTCACCTGATCAAAATGATTACGATACAATTAATTATGCTAAAATTAAATAAGCAAAAAATATTTTTGAGTGGAGGACTTATAAGGTCGTCCATTTTTTACACTTATAAAAATAATAATTTACTAAATGAATTCCATTCACGTTGTATCCGAATGAACTCAAAAATTAGACCTCCAAAGTATTGTCAGCTTAATAGACCGTGTCGATTCTTCAGGGTTACCATAAAAAATACATGTATAAGTGAACATTCGCCTTTTTGTTTCCTATACAACAAAAATAATAATTTGCATTGTGATCTATGAACTATACACCTAAAGAGCAAGGAAAAATACATGGGATGTTTATGGTATTATAAACAGATATTCTTACACGCAAATGATAAGTAACACACTATTGTAATATACGAGTATAGACATAACTTAATTAATAACGTTATGGCAACATTGGGTTATATTTAGAAAAGCCAATTTGGAGCTGGGCAAATTTCTCGGTTATACAAAATTCCATTACACAGCAGAATAATGGACATTCGTAGCCTAGTTGGTAAGACGCTTAACTTCTAGATTTAAATTTGAATCCCGATGGTACTCAAAAATATAATTAATAAAGGACCACAGTCTGGTCGAGTTCGTCTGGTAATAATACTCGTAAACTAGAAGTGAACCAAATCTTTTAATATTCGCGTACAATACTGCCTTCGTAAGCAAAAACGCAGCTAATGGCAAAAGTTAACTTTTGAGAAAACTGCACTTTTATATTTTTCATTGCTGCTTAAAAATGTCGTGATTCATAAACAAAAACGCAGCAAACGCATAGGCACTTGCTGTATTTTTGCTTATGAATCACATTTTATTGTTTTTTTGCTTAGAAAAACCTAGTATTTTGTAAAATTAGAAAGACATTATGTCGATTTTTGTGTTGAAATAAATGGTTTTCTGTATTTTTTTATGGTTCAGAATTTGATATGGAATATTGCCTCATACTTAGTTAAATTTCAGATTTTTTCCCGTTAGCTGCGTTTTTGCTTATGACGGCAGAATAACGCCAACACATACGATGGTGAACTGCGAGTTATGTACCAACTACAATGGTTCTAAATACGAATGTTCGATTAAAGGTGCCGAATACAATGTTTTCTCCTGGGCGTGCTCCTTAATATGTCTAGATCGCCAATTCAACTATTTTGAAGAATCCATACGAATAAATAAAAATGGACACTGGGACATATTACAGAAAAAAACTATTAATATTTAAGATATTTTAATAATGAAATATTTTCACATATACCATATGGTCAATATAGTAGAAAGTTTAAGAATTTCCCAGAGATTATGAGCTTGATTTTTAATATTTCTAAAAAAAATCACAGTATTGAACATGTTTCCGATTGGGTGGAAATAGTGTTCACCTTTTCGCTGTATACAATACAACCTGGCAGGCTTATTACCTGTTGCAAGCTTCCAGTATACCAGAGAGACGTTAAAGAGGCCTTTAGTGATAACCAGTCTAGAGCCCTATTTGATGAAATGGGTACCAGCTGAAATAGAACCCGCCGCAACCCCTGATTCGGAAGACAGACATCTTATCAACTAGGCCACGAGGGTTGATAATTACATACAGCCAATAAGAAGGAACCTATGCGGTTTACTGCATTTTAAATCTACGTAAACTATGTATTAACATTTCTCAAGAACAATTGAAATGTAAAAAAATCGTAAATAAGGCTAAATAGATTCCTTATAATCTGACCTTAAACTTCTTAAACATTCTTTCTTAAGATAATCATATTATTTTGAGATGTAATAATCGCTTTAATTATTAAAGTTTTCAGGACTTCTGAAGATTTTATTTAATTATAATTAGTGCCTACAGAATATTTTATATTTCTTTAGAAATTTCAAATCGAATCAATTTGGAATCGATAAAATTTATTTTTCATATTATATTACTTGTCTGCTGTTAACGTAGTATTTTTTTATGATGAAGGAATTAAGATGGATATCGAACGGCGTGTAGCGATAAAAAACAAAGTTAATGGAGTACTTAAATAAATATACTCGAATCGGACAGTATTAAAATCTACTAAGATGATAGTCCGCAAAAATACTTTACGAGGGTTATCTAGAAAGTAAGATTACAAGGGCTCCTGAAACCGGTGGAAATTTTTTGTTTCGAAGTTGGCGCACCTGGCGCGTAGGGTAATCTTATCCTAACGGTCAGTGTGTTTGGTCCCGCGTGTTTGTCGGCCATTTTGTTCAGTCACAGTAAATTCTTCCGATGGAAAGGTCGTCGCGCGCTCCCGCCACCCCCCATCCGTGTGAGATCCGCGCGGTCATCCGTTTTTTGACTTTGCAGAACAATACCGCCGCG
Organism: Odontocerum albicorne; assembly: GCA_949825065.1. Taxonomy (NCBI): domain Eukaryota; kingdom Metazoa; phylum Arthropoda; class Insecta; order Trichoptera; family Odontoceridae; genus Odontocerum; species Odontocerum albicorne. The sequence continues at coordinate 27,614 of CATKWJ010001101.1, forward strand.
TATATCCATCGGAAGCTCGTGAAAGTTTATGGTAGGGATGTGATGAGTTGACAACATGTCACGAAGTGGGTAAGGTTGTTCAGAGAAGGCCGTACTGATACTCACGACGAGGCAAGGCAGTGATTTCTGACGAACTTGTGCAAAAAATTGAAGAACAAGTGCGAAATGACCACCGTGTGACGCTTGACGACCTTCACGAAGAATTTCCTGATATTTCTCGAAGTCCCCTTGGTGATATTGTCTTGGTTACAAGAAGTTGTGTGCGAGATGGGTGCCCAGATGCTCACACCGGAGCACCGTCAAAATTGCATGACCGCCGCGCGTGAATTTTCGGATCGTTTTGCACAGGAGGGAGAAGCTTTTCTGGACTATATCGTGACGGGGAATGAGACGTGGGTATGTCACTACACCCCAACAATTTTCTAACTATCAGGAAGTCGAGGGAGCTGTGAAGAAGTGGCTAAAAGAGCTGGCGATGGAGGTCTATGACACTGGCATACATAAGTTGGTGCTCCGACTACAGAAATGTTTCGATCTCGACGGCGATTATGTTGAAAAATAGTTTAATATATTTGTAAAGTATCCTGTGAATTTCAATTAAATACAAGAATTTTTCGATCCTACATAAATGTTGTAACCTTACTTTCTTGATCTTCCTCGTAGAATCAACTTAGATATATGGGAGTGAAACGTGGACGAGTAACAAGGCTGAAAAGGGCCGAATAAATGCTGTAGAAATGCGTGCACTTAGAAGAATATATGGAGTGACAATGTATCAGAGAATACGGAATTAAGTTATTAGGGTTGAATGTGAACTTAAGGCTGATGTCGTAAGTAATATGAAGAAGAGCACTCTGAGATGGTTTGGGCACATAGAACAAATGAATGAAGAAAGACTAACAAAATAAAAATACAGTGCAAATGTGAGTGGAAAGCGTGGCACGGGAAAACCAAGGAAATTATGGCTGGATCAAGTGTATAATATTTTGAAAGAACGAAATTTTAAAAGACAGACAAATCGTAAGAGCGGTATAAGAAGGTATATGAATGAAGAAGAGGCGAAATATGTGTGTCACGATAGGAAAGTCTGACGATTTCTCCTCTCTACCTATCCCGACAGGGAGACGGCGTGATGGTATCTAAGACCCGTTCTTACGGTTCAAGTTTAGTTGACCGATTAAAGTTGATCAACAAAAGTTGAATGAAATCTGTAGTGAGAACCTTTGTTTCAATAGAGTTGATCAACTTTTTAGTTGATCAAGAAAAGATTGACCCAGTCAAACTTTATCGTTCAAGTGATGAGTCATCCGCCATTTGCTTTCAAGTTGAAGCCTGTCTTGAAACGTGTGAACATGTGAATTCAAGCTGATTGTCAAGTTCGCTTTCAACTCGATAAATATAAAAATAAAGATGCAAGAGAAAATGCTTTCCACGCCATTTTGAACTGAATTAAATCGAAACAGTTTATTGAATCAGTTTCTATTGAAACGTGTGAACAAAAATTAATTCAAGTCGTATTCAACTTTAATCTGTCAACAAAACTTGAACCGTGAGAACGGGCCTGTGTTGAACTTTTGTTGATCAACTATGATCGGTCAATTAAACTTGAACCGTGAGAACGCGCCTTCATTACAGATTTCATTCAACTTTTGTTGATCAACTTTAATCAGTTAACTAAACTTGAACCGTGATAATGCGCCTTGCCCTTCCGTTGCAATTTCTGCAAACCATCCAGGAAGCTGTTAAAATATCTCATGTGAAATAACCAGAGTGCAACACTTGTAAATCGCTTGTATTGCACCGGAAATCCCCTGGTGGAAGATACTTTTTACCGATCAGACTACGGATGTCTTCAATACTTATCGCTATAAAAAATACAATGACTGTATCCTGAAGACTGAGCCATTCTGTAGCTGTAATATTTAATTGTCTGTGTGTTTATTTTGCCAGAAGAATGAAAGTCTCTAAACTCCAAAAGTTAAATGTGATGGTACGATTGTCCTCTATATCTTCTAGCGTATTTCAGACGGAGCCAGATAACTTGGAGAAAAGTATAGCCATGGGAAGTGTATCGGAAAAAGAGGCAGAATCAGTAATCGAGTGAAGGAATTGATTCGGGGAAGCCTATACACTGTCATGCAAACGGAAAGTAACCGAGATGAGTGGAAACGTATTGTGGTAAACTGTACCACCAACAACCCTTAAATCACGACCCTCAGCAATGAGGAACGGTAGAGATGATGATTTATTTATTTTATTTAAGGCCGATGTTGACCTCAAATATTTTTATTTTTTTGTATGCCATCAACTAGTAATTCTGAGCCTGTCAAAAGTACAAACTGTATGAAATATAGCATCATGTCTTATGGGCTTTATTGTTTTGTTTTTTTTCAGCAAATGGGACAGAAAGCAACTTGTTGACCTTAAAATAATCAATCATTTATCTTGTATCAACTTAATGCTGGTAAATTTTGTTTGTTTATCTCGATGAAACCGATTTTTTTAGTTTTGGTATTTTTTATTATAATTAACGTACCACTGATTTAATTAAAGGTGTATTTATATAAAGATATACGTTATGCGTACATGTGGTATTTTATTCCGCATTACTTCTATAATAATATTTAATGACTTGCAAAAAAAATGTATTCTCATGTACAAAGTCGACAGTAAGTTTTTTCTTCCACAAAATCATGAGCTTGTGTATTGTTTACGTATACTTTAATTGTTGCTAATAATTTTAACTCAATAATTAATGAAACGTCGTCTTATTTTAAGGAAAAAAATATTTCGATAAATCTTTTTTTTTTTACCTTTTTTTAATTATACTAAAAAAACAAAACTGAATCGTGTTGAAAATTCTATTACTTCAGAGTAAAGTATTTCTATTACTGAAGATAGAGTGGTAAATTTGCTTGATGTATTTATAATGCTAATATTGTTCCCTTTTGAAGTCGGTGAATAGGAAAATTGAGTTGAGCGAGAAGGCTGTATTTGTCATTTTTAAATATGCGTATTGTCTCAGATCAATATTCAGCCATCAAATAAGGATGCTCACTGAGAGCACTTTGAAGAGGCGGCTGAAATTAGGTACCTTAAAAGAGAAAAGGGGGTGATGCTAATTAACTGAATTAGAAATACTCGTATGATAAAGTCTCACGGCTTAAAACTTCAGTTATTCAATGTTGAGAGGCCACAAATTATTTAGCTTGGGAATGTATTTGGAGTGCCAAACGTACAATTGCCGAAGCGAATTCATTCAGAAACTCAGTAAGAATTACATCCCGTGGATTAAAAATGTGGAAAGGAAATAAATAAAATATGCTAAGGCAAGTTTATCCATTTACTTTCCTCATTTACCATTATTAGGACAGGGTATTTGTGCATGTGCAAGTTATGGGGCCGGCCTTCTTTGTTAAGTGGATAAATATAAAGATGAAAATCAGAAAGGAAACTAAGTTCATTTAATTCTTTGTAATTTTAGTACTGGCGCTAGCATATTAAATGTTTCAGGTATTACAAATAGTATTCTTAGAAAATTTAAGTAATAAACAACGGAAAGAATTTAATGGAAAACTTCATAATTATCTATTTCTATTTATTCATATGTTTTATGAAATGAAATAATATACAATTATTCATACTTTGGAATAAATTTCCTGAATAAAAAAATATTTAAATAAACACGTTTTTCACTATAACTAATTTTAAAACAGAAGGAAGTTTGATTACAATCAATGTCATAAATTTAACTTTCCATTTCCATAGGGAAATTCAAATTGGTAAATTGTCTACCTGTAGCTATTTGAGCATTGGTCGATCAATCGTTGTGAAATTCACGTAAGCTAACTCGCAAAAGTGACGCAGTGTCTTAGTTCATAAAAATCCTTATACGAGTAATATAAGGATATTAGTTCATAAAAATCCTTATATATATAATATATTATATAAAATAAAACATTTAAAAAACTGATTTATCTAGCTATTTTCTGTTTTTTGTTTCAAAATATACGCTTGACAAATTGATTACTGAATGGGTGGTAAAAATATATAATAATATAGATTGGGTTAATCTTGATTTATCCTTCGAGTAAATTAATATCCATAAAAGTAACGCTCATCATAATGACACAATTTTTTCAACGTATAAAAACACAAATCATTGAAGCTGGTCTATGAGAAATCAGCTGATAAATACAATAAGCACATAACTGAAAACAGAGTCGGACTGAGGTACAGTCTTAACATTTATATTTACTGGGCGAAATATAATTTATTAATATTTCGTACTAATTTATGGCTTATACGTGTGCCATACAAATATAAAGTTCAGTTCATATAGCTAACTTTTTTGACAGTCTGCCCTAAATTCAATTTTAAATTCGAATTTGCCTGCACAGAATAGTAACTTAACCTAAGTTTCTCAAATTAAATAGCCGTTGTAAAAAAACCAAGCTGTTGTTCTACAATATAACATCTTGATAAAACTTGTGACAACATATAGACCAACTCAAGCGCTCAAAGATTTACCATATATCGAAATTATCGGTTAGAAAATCAAGTGCTTAGAACTAAAGCAAATTAAGCAACAGGTGATGAAAATCCAAGAGCAATGAATAAATTCGCTCTATGCCCCAGATACATAATCCTACTTTTAAAAATCATTATTTATTTTTTTGAGACTCATAGAATTGATTAAAACTCAAGTTCCAACAGGAACAACCAGACTGCAGGACACGTTTATATGTGAGAATCATATGATGAATTATTTTACAAATTCTCCCGTAGCAAGACTCCGAATAATGGAGAATGATGAGTGCACTGCAGTATTTTTGGAGTTAATTTATGGACTTGTAACGTCGAAGTAAATACGAGTATATCGCGTGTGACATACGAGGGCTTTTAGAAAAGGACTTTTTTTTATTAAACAAAGTAATATATGGTACAAATATTTGCTAAGGCTATACCTATACACAAATTTATTACTGAACTAATCTTATTTATATATTATTATAATTTATGAACTAACTTAATCTTATTTTCCTACATGTCATTTTATTTTTAATTTTTATAATCTTAATATATGATTTCTTAGAAATAATTAACACCTACATACTACTAATAAACTAGATAACAATTCTTTACAACTAATTATTAAGTAAGAACAAGTCCACTCGTTCAGGCTATATGTATTCCATCACATTCACTCAGACCTTGATCCTCACAGCTAATACTGTAGGTGGACTAGTCAGGCAACAGATGATGCTTCGGGAGCCTGTGCTTATAACGGAATGGTAGATCGGATTTACTCTCGTAAGGCCCCAGGGCAGCGACTAAGGGATTGCTGTGATTTTGTTGACTTTTTGTGAAACTTCACGGTCCAAGCAAGGATGTAGTATTGTAGGGTTTCGTCTCGCTATTCGGCGTGAAGTCGGGTAAGGTTTATTCTGGGATGGGTGTTGAAAGAGATTTTGAATGCCTTGTTCTGCACTCGGAGTTTCAGGTGATCCGTGTTGCTCACACTACTCCAAACGGGTGCAGCATAGGTCAAGATAGGACGAATAAGGGTTTTATAGAGGAGGAGCTTATTTTTGGGTGAAAGGAAGCTGCGTCGATGAAATGTCGAACTGATAGCCCCTATACCCTTGTGACTCTTCTGAGGTATTCAGATGGGTTTTCCACGTCAGTCGCCGGTCTAGGTGCAGGCCGAGGTATTTAACCACGTCCTGCCACTTAACCAGGCAACCACCGATTAATAAGGGTATCGATGATACCCTTATTAATCGGTGGTTGCCTGGTGATATCGATTAACGATGGCACTCTTTCTATGACTTTGCGGGAGAACATGATTTTGAGCCTCCAGTTCTGGTAGTATTTTTCAAGGATCTCAAGAGCAATCTGAAGGCGGCGACCAGCTCAATCTACCTTGAGTGATGAGGATGCGTAGCATGCCGCATCGACAATTTGGGGGAGTAGGTATGTCGTGTGTATAGATGTTAAATACGAGTAGACATGGTCCAAGTATACTACCTTGGGGACACCCATAGGGATAGACCTAGCGGTGACAATGAAACTTCTATTGGAAAGGTATGATTGAAGTAGTTTCACAAGATTGACTATTTTAAAGAACTATTTTAAACTGCTTTTGAATTGATTATTTTTTATCTATTGTAATTTTTTTCCTATGCTAGAAATTTTTCGAGAAATGACAAATATCTGATTCGGTCGATAATATTTTATATTCAATTTACTTTTCAGTAATAGTATTTTATATATTTATTTTTTAAGCTTAGTTTGCAATTTATAATTATACAAATATTTTATCAATATTTTAAAATTTTATTAAATTTAAATGTTTTAATTTTTCTAAATCATATATTTTCCAGCCCCTTTAATATAAATTGTGTAATGATATTTTTTTATCGTTTTTATGTTTTAATCCAATAATCTATCTAGTTATTTGATAGGAATTTTGTGATTAATTAATTACTTATTTCTATTTTTATTAAAAACATTTTAAAACTCATATTTATTTTCTACAAAATATTGTTTGTACATAAATGAATATTGACCAGTGTTTTCTGATATTTCTTATAATACTCGTATATTGAATATTCAATTCTTTGATTTGATAAAGTAAAATTAAAATATATTTTAATTTAACCTTGTATTAAAATTTATGTTTGTTTACTGGTGAATATTTGTTTGTTCTTTATTATTATTCAAATTAATTTTAAATTTCGATAATTGATCTAAAATAAATTGACAGTGTGCACTTTTATTTAAACTAGAAACGTCCCTGATGATCGGTTGCAGTGTTTATGAATGAATGAATGTTTACTGTCGCACTGTCGATTGTATTTATATGCACAATTATAATATTGCTTATTTTTGTAAAAGGTCTAAATCGACCGTATATTATAAACAAATAAATAATATTACTTTTGACGTTTTTAATTGAATAGGTCCTATAACTTCCGCGTATATTATTCAATATTGTAATTTGTTTTATCAAACACTGTTTATTTCACTTTTTTGTAACGGTATAACCCTATCGGTTTCAAGGTTTTTCCTCATCATCAGGGGAGCACACACAAGACTTGTTTGTGCTTCCCTGATGATGAGATGAAAGCTTTGAAACCGGTAGGGTTATACCGTTACAAAAAAGTGGAATAAACAGTGTTTGATAAAACAAATGGAACCTCCACAATGTTAATATTAGCCTTAACTATAAATCATATATTATACAATAGTTTTGAACATTATGGTTTCGATTTCAGTAGATTATATCTGAAAACCATCGAGTTAACATTTTTCTACGAAATTGAGCTATGGACGCCAAAGAGTTTATAATATTTTTTGATTCACCTTTCCATTAAAACGATTTAAAATTTAAATGTATTTTGGATAATAGTAAGTAGAAAACAGATCTCTCGAGTCAATAAATTGAAAATATTCGAACAACAAAAGGTGATAAAACCTTCGTGTTTTAACAGATGTGACTTCCTGATTTTTTTTATTAAGGTACAGATATTACATATGGTTTCCCTGTTTTGGTTGACTGATTCGGTAAACCGTAAATCCATTTACGATTTGAAAAAATCGCAACGCGTAATATCCACCCGTAATTCAAATATTTTTCAGTCTTCATTGCACGTATATAAAAACAGTTCACCTTAAGCATTCGCTCGCTCACTCGTCAAGTGAAAACATATCTTCATAGACAAAAGTGTCAACAAACCAATACATATGGTACACACCGTCATGCCAACCAACAAACCAATATATGCATAGTTTCAAAATAATTAAATTATTTGCGCATAGCTCTTAAGTTTAAAAAAAATAAACTGCTTTGATATTTTATAAATAATAAATTTAGGACACAAGACCCACCTCGAAAACGACGTGATTAGTATTCGAATCCAAACTAGTGATTTAACGGAGAAATTTTGCAACTATTCTGCCACCAAACTGTTTTCTATTCTTTATTTTATTGATAATACGTTCATTAAGCACTTCACATTCCGTACTATAAAAAACACTCAATTCACGTTTTTTTTTCACATTTTTGGTGAATATTATTTTTATAATATGTCCCTTAAATGATATCTTAATTATCTAGTACGAGACGTAGTAAAGGACTGAAAAGCTCATGCTATTAAGGCTCCAAAATACTTTCGGGAGATTCTGCTCTGAACTATTGATCTTGACACTCTTGTTGATAGCAATCCAGTTGCGTGCACTGTCCATTATAATGGTCTTAAGCACAATCCGCCCTAAACGATGATTTAAATAGATAATTAGCAGTAAAAACTTTTCTAGGATTTAGATAGAATAAGAATGTGAAGATTCAGAGGTTTTAAGATTTTCTATGCTGACGCCCGAGCATATATGTTATTGCTTTATCATTTACAAATTATAGTACTTCACATTCTTATTAGAAACCAAATTTCTATGTTATATCAGATTTATATAGCTCTCCTTTTTTGTTTCTTTTAGTGCTCTGTGAATTTATGTAAATAAGCTAGAGGAAACATGAATTCAGATGAAATAAGGTATATCTGAGAGAAAACCGGTGCAGAAATAAATGCGCCAGGGATTGAACCAGAGACGCCCGCTTGTCTAACATGAATGGTAATCGTTAGACCATGGAACCGACAATCGTTTTTTTTCAATAAACAATTAATTATACTTACATTTAATTTACTGAGCGTTTATTTAACTTATAGCTTAAATAAAAATATGGAATAATAAATCTTTTATTTGGAAACGTGTATCTGGAGATACAAACTTTGAGTATTTTTTCCAAGTATTTGTGTTATAACTTCTTTAATCCTCGCTTTAACACGCTTTTTGAAAATGTAGAAAATACTCAAGCAATGATTAATTAAACTATTGTACAACGAAAATACTTATAATCAAATATTCCAAGTGTTTGTATCTCCAAAAATACGGTACCAAATTAAGGGTTAATTTGTGAATTCAGGGAAGATGATGAAATATTAGCAAAGCATGCCATAACTGAATGAAAAGGTCCGTATATTTGTCTACTTCCACTGAAACATGGTATATATATATTTATTATTTGCTGAATAATATCATCCAAAATCATTTTAAAAATCGAACAAAATCCCTTCCGCACGTCTCAAAAAACATAATTATCAGACTCCTGTTCCTGTTTTTCAATTTGGATTCAAGAAGCAACAATGCATGACCATGACTAATTGCTTATTGCATGCAAACACCTCAATTCATTCGTATTCCGGTTAAAAGAAATATAAAACAATCTCGCGCATCCTACTTGATGTGATGGTTACCAGCTGCTAATATAGCATACATACGAGAACTATACACATACACGTATGCATGTTGATTATTTGATTACGGTATAGACAAATAAACCCCGAGTATCCAACAACTAATTCAAAATAGATTACTCAATGCCACAATGGTCAATATCTTTCTTCTTATCTCCTGCCGGTTAATCTGGAAGACTCGACGACATGTCCATGTCCCAGATAGGTCACGGTCTCGATGATTAAAGGATCGTCTAAAGAACATATGATCCAACTTCGAAGCTATCAGGTTTTTTTCTGCCCCGCAAGGTATATGCAATATGAACATAGTAAAGCGTGGATTGAGCCAAAGCCGGGACAAGGGTGAAGAAACCGGGGTATTAACCATATCTTAAGGACGCTAAAATTGGTTGGACAAGAAAGGAAAATAGCTTAAAATAATTAAAAATCGCAATATTTATATTTCCCTCCGTATATTTTTCTCAACACCAGTGACCATGCGTCATGTGAAAGAAATTGTAGTAAATTAAAAAATAATCAAAACATATTTATAATTAAATCTTGTGCAAGAAAAATTGTCAGATATGTCATGGTTATTCTACTATATGAATTAAATATTTGATTTCGAACAACATTAAATTCGATATTAATGATTTTGTCGCCCAAAAAGCTCGAGGAATAAAGTTATAAAGTCAGACTTTTCAATTTATTCTTCTTCTTTTTTATGTAGATTTTGGACCTTTTGTTGCAAAAAATATTATTGAGAGGCAAAACACCAGCTCTTCCTTTTCACCTTATAGCCGGCCTTCATGGCATGCCATGCCCTGTGGGAATCTCGTGTGTCACTATGTATAGAATTTTAACTCTGTCCATTCTATCCATATGGTCACCTCAATACCGCTTTCTTTTCCTGCTCCTGACGATATCCTCTGTGTTGCAAGTTTGTCAAATGTGAGAGTTTATGCCCCTATCTCTGAGAGTTTTCTTGTAGTTTGTTCTTGTATAGATAGTCAACGTGTTTAATAAAAGATGTAACATACAAAATAATGTAGAACAGAATATGACCGTCGCATTTTCTGCGAATAATTTTAGAAAGAATACATATTTTTCTCAGTAACTGATGAGCACCTGCATGCTTTAATTCGCATTTTTACCTCAAGTTTTAAAGTGAATATAGATAATTTGGCTATGGGAAAACATCCACAAAAGTCACATTAAGCAGGGAGACAGACAGTGATACATAAAATGTATTTTGTTTTTACTCTATTATTTTTGTTTTCACTCAATAATATTTTTTAATTCGGTTTCGTATTTATAAATCATGTTTGTTTCCGGATTTGAAATATTTCTGTACTTTTAAATATTGAAATAATAAAAATTAATAAGTATTTTTTTACACTCCTTATCTTCTTGCGGGCCCTATTATTAAAAGTAAAAGCTGAATGTAGCCCATAAGTCTGAAAAGGTTGTCGAACCCTGATGTAGAATATACCAAAAGATTCAAGAAATTTTATGACGTATTTTCCTTCTACTCAGAGAAAGAACACTTCATGAAAAAAACTTGAAGAAAGCAAAAGTATTCCGTATTTCTAAAAACCTGAATTTTAATAAGGAATTTCGACTAAGTACTCGTATATAGTATATCAATAAAAAAAAGCTAATTTAAAAACCCATTTAAAAAAAATCCTGTTTGGATCAAAATAAATCAGAAGTAAACAATTGAATAATATACAAAACACATTTATATATTTTATACATGTATTACAATCATTTAAATATTAAATTAACAAAGTGTTTTTTTTTATTACTGAATTTGATTGAAAATACCGTTTTTGTTAAATATTTGCTCTATTTTGTATAATACATTTTAAATGTTTTATTTAAAAAAATGTTAAATGAAAAAAAAAACAGTTTTCTACATTTGCCTAGTTTATTATAAAATAAGATAAGTATAGTATATTCTGCAAGAAATACTAAGCCATTTTCACTGACATGAAAAACTTCAAATCATTTCGTAATTGACTTGCTATAAAACGGGTAATACGAAATAGATATCTCGTTGTTTATAACTAAGAATAACGATAACAATTGACAGGGTTTTCCCCATTTTGTGGAAATATGACAGATAATTAATTATTCGTAGTATGGCCGAATCGGTTTTTTAGTTGATGAAGGTAAAATATGAATTTGCTTTAGTTGATGAAGGTAAAATATGAAGGTAAAATATGAATTACAACGAATATGATTATAATAAGAAGTACTGTTACGGTAATTCGAAAAAGTTATAAAATAATTCAGACAAACTGCTGTTATTGTGTAGATAGAAGCCTATTAGTTAGTATGATTGCTTAGCATCTAGGTTTCCGACGTACGATTTCTTTTCTGATCTGGTTATTTTTTTCATCTAAATTTATTTTTGTATTGGCGCTTAGTTGGTGCATAACATATACTATATGATAATATTGGAGTGATCTTGAGGTGGCAGGTGTTGTGAAACAGCGTTAAATAATGTATATATTTCGGTTTCTTGTTAACCATTCCATTCCAATTGTATGTTCAATACCAGATCTATACCTTATCAGCCCAAATATGATCAAATGCAATAATATTAGGGCAGGGTCGACCTGAGGCAGGTGCAAAGGGTGCAGCCGCACCTATGACCTGCGCTCTTGGTAAATAAATAAAAAAAAAATTGCAAATTTATTCGGTCCCAGACAATTTCAAATGGGCGGTTTTTAATTCTTATTCTTTGTATATTTTTAAAAACTCAATGATTTTTGGGTATTATTAAATAGTATTGACGCTCTGTCCTTTCTACTCGTATAAAATTAATACCATCACACAATAAACAGCAAATGCCTATCAAGTTTTTATCTTAATTCACACTCAAGTCTTCATTAAATAGAAACAAACGTAACATAAGTAGTAGTAACGGCTGCTGGCCTGAAATCTTGATGGAGCTTAAGTTTTTGCTTAAAAATCTAGCATATTAGAGCAACATTTTGACATATACTATCATTTGGGATAATCACAGATGGCACAATCTTTCTTTGAACAGGGGGCAGCTTTCCATTAACTAAATATAAAAACCATTGATAACACAATTTTTGTGAAAGAAATACATTTTAAACGGGTATTATATGCTTGAAAATATTTGAGCTATTATTGGCCTGTTTTTCACCCTTACATAGATGTAGGCGCAAATAATATACTCGTATAATAAGATCCGCGCCCAAACTTTACACCAAAGCCCGCTATTTTCCAGTCCGGCCCTACATTGAAGTTTCCCTTCTGTAGGCCTTCTTCTGAGCAGCCCACGGGGTACAGTGGGCGTTTAAACTATCCGATGCGATATTGATTGAATTTCACCACTATGCATAGTGATGAGTCCTCTGCGCCAATTCTTCAGATGAAAAGATTCTCTTTTAATCTACAATATATACCATAGGCGATTGAGAAACCACCATACAGCCCATGGTAGGTGGTGTTCCATCGGCAAATACTCCAACGGATGTATACATGTCCTCAAGCTTGGAATCCAAGGCCTTGTTGTTAACTGCTTACTAATCAATCGTGCCTTTTGATCTCTGCGAAGATCTGTGAGAATTGTTGATGGTTTTCTCCGCCTCATTTTTTTTCACTCACCATGTATCTTACTGCTGCAAAATGTTAGCCTCCCCAACTGCCGCCACTTATTTATATGTTACTTCTATATTTAGTCTCTCCCAGCAATATGACGTCCTATTATCTTTGAGGATGTCATCTTGACGGTTTTTTGTTTAATTGACAAACTTTTTAAACTATGTGCATATATTTTGACAACTACATACAACACATACATATAAGCGTATAACCGTGTTTAATAATTTGTCGATATTTTCCCTTAATTATGATTTTAATTAATATAACTGTGAAGATGGTTTTATTTCTGCGGAAGCTATTGTCTGTGATGAAATATATTATGGTGTTTTTTTTTCTTACGCAGTATACGGCCCTGGGCCTACTGAAACCCGGTCTGTTGTGTGCAGTATATACTACATTTTGACAGCAGATTGTATTAATCAATTCGGTATTTTGATATTTATGTATTTTATTGAAGGATCTATTTCTGTATTCACTCGTATTCTGAATTTTGCTCATGTTTTGAAAAAAATCGTTAATGTTCGAAATCGACCATAAAAGAAAGAATAAAATAAAATACATACAAAAATTCTGTCACGCCGTTTTCTTATCGGGGTAGGCAGAAACGGTAGTAATGCAGACATTCCTATCGCGGCACACATATTTCGTCTTTTCTGCATCAACAACTTATACAAATCCAACGAATTTTTGTTAACTTGACATTTCATTCTCTTAAAATATCTTTCACTTGATCCAACAATACTTTTATTGGTCATTCTTTACATACCTAAACCAACAGTATGTTCTTCTTCGTCTTACTTAATATATAAGCCTTCAATTCACATTAATCTCCAATTACTTCATTATGTATTGTCAACCCACGTTTCCTTCTCGTACGCATTTCTAGTGCGTTTACTCGGCTATTTTCAGTATTTTTTTATGTCCATATTTCATTACATACAACCTCAAAGAAAAACCGGATCGTAAACATATTGAGAGCTGCTGTGTTTATTCTATTTTGATTAACTATTAGAAGGTCATCAATGTATCAATTAACATTTACTTGTCCGGAAATTGTGTCGAGAGCCACTTTAGCGACCGCTGACCGCTTCTAATCGGCGATTAAATTACAATGTCGAAACAATTTGCCAACTTCTGCAATCGGATACAAATATTATAAAGTATGTTAGGCATAAAATAATATTCCTAACAATTTATTATAAGGTTCGTATAATCATTCATACGTTCACGACTTCCGTGGCCTAGTTGGTAAAACGCTGTTCTTTATTCGAGGGAAAACAGTTTTTTTTAAAGAATTTTAGTCTGGTTTGGATAAGTTGAAAGATGCATTTAAAGAACAGTACCCCTGGGAATAAGGTGAACAAAGCACTTAACGTAATATAACAAGCACGCTATATTAAAAGTAGCAAAAATGACAATATATAATAGTGTGTTGATATGCCCACATTTTAATCGACAATATGCCTTCGACGAGTCCTCCGATTCTTTGAGCACATTGCTCGTGGCCAAGGAGATAGATTTGAGAGGTTTGTTGTTACTGGAGAAGTGGAAGGACGACGCACAAAAGGAAGAATTCCAATGCGTTGGACTGACCAAGTGAAAGACATAACTGAACTACTCTTAACTGCTCTTCGAGCCGCGGAGTGCAGATATGGATGCAGAGGAGCCGTTGGAGGATATCATGGGAGTCGTGATGCTTAGTCATGCGCTACACGACAGGATGATGATGATACCTACCTTTACATATGAAAATGAAGCTTGGACTTGGCAGAAGGATAAAAATAAGATTAATAGTGTGGAGATGCGCGCAATAAGAAAAATTAGAATGACGGATTCTAGAAAAATCGTGAGACAATACAATAATCGATACAATGATTATTGTACGAATATCCATACAAAACATTTGTGTGCAATAGTAATCAAATCGAATGTTTCCATAGCAAATTAGATTATTATATGAGTTTGTCGTCGCCTTGACTCGATGATTAGCATGCTTGCTTAGCACTAATGTCCCGGATTTGGTTTATGGGCTAGTTTTACTTGGCGGCGTATTTTCCCCTGGTGCTAAGTGACTGCCTGACATATGAGTATATTTTCGTGCTTTTGGAGCAATCGTGATTTTTAAACTTTATCACAGTATGAAATATGTTTAAGTCAGAATAATTTGATGTTATATGTTGAAAGTTGACATTCGCTACAAGGTTTTTTTTTCTTTCGAAAACGGGTCGACATGGTGCTATGTTGCATACATTCGTATTTTTGACAGTTTAATTTTTTTAGTTACCTTCAATAATTTTTAGCGCATGCCTTACCAAAATGTGAACAGTATTTGGAAAATTTCATGCAATTTTCGGATCTTGTGTGGCATGTTAAAGTTATTTTTTTTATTTAAGTACTCGAGAGAATGGGAGCAAAAGAAATTTAACTTATTAGATATCGGTTACATAATTTATTTGACATATTTCTTTGGCTATATACTTTTGGGTTTGAACTAATCAAGTGCTGTTATTTTTGACAGCTCCAACTTTATCGATTGATTTTACACTAAAATTGAGCGAGTTCGATATTGTACAATAACATGAAATTAGGTTAATTTAGTATCATGTCTAGATGGTTTTATAAGTTCCGCCAGTAATGTCTGCCACTGATTCTTAAACTATCCAACATTAAATAATGAATTGATTTCGGTATTTTCACGCAATCTAATATAAATATAACTTTACCAAAGTTTCAAAATGTTTTCCGAACAACGACGAATAATTGCGAACATTGATAAAAATATGTTAATTTATTACATAAAACATGAGTTTTTTTTCTTCAATAATCAGATAAATAATATTTTGCAATATTTGGTAGAATAACTTACATATAAAACTTTGGTATACATATTTTCTTGTCAAAACAATACACATCACTACTTATTTTGTTTAGCGCAGTATAATCTTGGTGTCTCTTGATAGTAAGCTCTCCTTCCATAGACAAATTGGTTATACGGTTTCTATAGTCTTATTGATTCATTTTTTATGTCATGTCTGAATTATTGTAAGTGTCGTTGGTTTTTTTATTAGTTGATTTGCTTTTCATTTCTATGACCATTCTGGTTTTGTCTGGCATTTATATTATTTTTTATTTTTCAATTACACATATATAGAATTACACTTAGTCTGGTGTGACTTTTTAGTGGATAACTTACAAGTTTTCTAAGTTTTAGTGGATCACTTACAAGTTTTTTAAATATAAAATGATTATACAACAATGTAATAAATAATATTCCAATATAAAGTTTACAAACGTAATTTTAGACAATTTTTATGTAAAGGTAAAAGATTCAATGAGGAAGAAGTGTTGAAATAACAATTATTAGCACATTACTTCGATAGCGTTGTTTTGTTATAAAGTATCACCTCAAAAGCGCTTCAGTTTTTATTATAACCATTTAATGTGATTTGTGATAGAGCTCGTTAATTAAAAATATTTGTTACCTATCTATTTCATACATCCATTCATGACAATATTTTTGTGAAATAAGTACATTTTAAAAGGGTCTATTATGTGTACAAATATTTGGGCAATAGTTGGCCAATTTCTCCTCAGTAGCAGCTCTGCTCCATTCCAGGTTCGGCTGAACAGATTAAAACTCATTATAGTTAATTGACTAAACCCATTTGGCATTGATGGCTCTTGCGCCAAGCATTCACAGCCGCTGGTTGCATTGTACACTGGCTTTTTAAAATGACTACAGATTGAATATAATAATCAATCTGTGATAATAGACCCGCAAATTCGTTCACTCCACGTTCATCCTCTATGATGTCCTTGGTATTGTATGCCATGAAAGAGATCACATGTGGGTTTCTTAACTACACTGGTGTTGTCTGAAGGTTGGTCTTGTCCAAAAACTTTTTGCCCTCTTCTTCATTTAAAGTAGACGATACTGTGGTTGCAGACCAATTTAACACCGCTTAAATTGCAATGTTAACAATGGTTTTTAAGCTACTTACTTAATAATGACGTTGTAACAACTGATACGCAGAGGTCAGGAAAGGGAGACAGTAAGATATCATCTCGCGCTCTCCTTGCACAAAAAGCAGTGATCGAAAAACATCCCGCTTGTATTTTTATATTTATTTGTTTTAAATTAACTATTTGTTTTCATGGTTTCCTATGCTTAATACAGATGAGTAGTACTGTGCGAATCCAGTGTTTGAGAATAACACCGATGTATATACAGATACCTTTCGCAACTTCTGCAGAACCCAAGTTGAAGAATGAGGCAATAAACTAACATATGCAGTCATCATATATCCAAACTGACAATGTTTCTATTCACAATGGATTTTTTTTTAATAGGTATTCCTCCCACACTAGGATGATTTATGGAGTGTTGTTAAAGCTACTTAATAATAGCTTTTCTGTAGGATTGCTCAAAAAACACTATCTCGGAATGTTTCTGTTTTGGTTACATTCAGGCTTTAAATTTTTTATGTATTCGTATTTTCAACCGCATTGTTTTGTATAGGCTACTTTACAGCTATCTTGGATGAAGTGCACTATTTTTACTGTGTTATATAATAACACTGAATATTAATATTTTTTCCTAATTAACTTTCAAGGTTGCGATTACCATACAAGTCTCTTTTGGGTAGCCGAACAAGCTTTAACAAATTTCAAACATTAGTTCGGTCCGTTTCCAAAAGATGGCTCTGGCTGTTATGAATGGTTCATAGTGACAGCCAATTTTGGCGGTTTCAGAGAGGTTAGACATCTGCCAATAATATTCAGTTTATATCGCTTTGAGTTTCATGCAAAAACCTTGTTTTGTAGTGTTGAAAATGTCGAATTTTGTGTTAACCAAGCAGCATTTGCGGGAGGTTTTAATTTTCTGCTTTAATTGGAAGAAAAGTGCAACTGAAGCCCATCGAATGCTTGTCGAAGTTTATGGTGACGCTGCTCCAGCTGATACATCATGTAGGGAATGGTTTCGACGTTTCAAGGATGGAGATTTCAGCGTCGAAGACAAGCCTCGCTCTGGACAGCCAAAAAAATTCGAGGACAAAGAATTAGAGGCATTACTCGAAGAAGATCAGAGTCAAATGCAAGAGGAGCTTGCAGAATCATTGGGAGTGACTCAACAAGCCGTTTCCGTACGATTGAGAACCATGGGAATGATTCAAAAACAAGGAAATTGGGTGCCTTATGAACTGAAACCGAGAGACGTTGAAAGGCGATTTTTCACTTATGAACAGCTGATTCAAAGGCAACAAAGAAAAGGTTTTTTGCATCGGATTGTAACTGGAGATGAGAAGTGGATATTCTACGACAACCCCAAGAAGAAAAAATACTACGCTAAGCCCGGTCAATCGTTGCCATCGACCTCAACATCAACACCAAAACCGAACATACATGGTTCGAAGATCATGCTCTGTATCTGGTGGGACCAAAGGGGTGTTGTTTACTATGAGGTGCTGAAACCTGGCGGTTGGTATCGGCTACAATTAATTCGTTTGAGCCGTGCATTGCGAGAAAAACGGCCGGAATACGAGCAAAGACATGATAAAGTTATTCTTCTTCATGACAACGCTCGGCCTCATGTCGCAAAAGTCGTAAAAAAATATTTGGAAACGCTCAAATGGGATGTTTTACCGCACCCGCCGTATTCCCCGGACATTGCTCCTTCTGATTACTGGTTGTTCCGAAGGATGCAGCACGATTTGGCAGGTCACCGGTTCACTTCTTTCGTAGAAACCGAAAATTGGCTCCAAACTTGGATCACCTCAAAAGACGAGTAATTTTTTCGAGATGGAATTCGAAAATTGCCTGAGAGATGGGAAAAAGTAGTAGCCAGCGATGGACAATACTTTAATTGGTCTGTTCATTCATTTTGTTTAGAAATAAATGCATTTTTGATCACAAAAAAACGGACCAAACTAATTTGTACACCCAATATATTTCTATGATTTTTCTTTTATGGTCAATTTTTCTCCAAGGATACTATTAAAATGTATCATACATTCACTCTTCTAATAACCCATATAAATTTATAGCATTTTTGTTTAAAAAACATGTAGGTTCTTGCAATTATTGATATCAATTATTGATATCAATTTTTGAACACCATATTTTTATAAAAGAAGGAATAAAAATCGGAATAAATAAGGACCAGTCTAAGCCTCATACGTATGTCTATTGTGAATGTAAAATGCATGCAAATTTTTCATAGATATTTTTAAAATACAAATAAATTTTTTTTTAACAAAAACGATAATCTCTACAATGTACGTATGAACTATCTAAAGTGTTGATAGAAATCAGGTGAATCTTCAATTACAAAAATGTCTAAATGCTATAATATCTAATAAAAACACATTTGCAAAATCAAGGATGTAAATTAAACATATAAGGAAGAAAAAAGGATATATATATATATATCACTTCTAAGTATTATAAAGTATTCCTAAAATGTACTTACAACAAAAAAATAATACACACACAAAGAGATTAAAAATCTAATTTATTCTATCACAGTAAATATTCCAATATAAGTGTATTTTTTAAAGTAATATTTCTAAAGATACATAAATTTTATATGATAAAAACAATATTAAAAAATATATATTATTTTAACAAATATGAGTAAAAAATAAGTCAATATCAATACCTGAAAATATTATTGATATAAGCTCTATTTACCTCTTTTTTTTTAAAGTAATATATACAAATATGGATAATTATTATTATTTATTACGGAATTAGCGAAATTCGTATTTGGTGTTTTGATATATAAGACTAAGTACTTCATATTGAAAATAGCTTTACTTATCAATCATACTGATTTGTAAGTTTCAATTAATTTGTATTTATTTTTAATGAAAAATCATTTAAAATATTTATGCACAAATATATTATATTTTGGTTCAGAAATATCCAATTCAAATTTATTAAAACAAGCTCCAATAGTTAACTAAAGCAAAAAATAGCAGCATAAAAAGGGAGTTTTTTTTATTTTCATAAGATTTTTGTCAGTTTATCAAATATTGAAATATTTTTGATCAAAAGCAAAGGCATATTTCCTGTTGTAGGTGACATAGGCATATTTCCTGGTGATCTAACAAAAAAGGCATAACTCATTAAATACAAAAGAAGATATGATAAAAAGACATGCAAATTTATAGATGTTATTAGTTTATATGTATCACTTTCTTTTGGATTTAAATTTTATAGACATCTTGAATAAGTATTTGTGACTAATTACGTTGGTAACAAATTATAAAATAATAAATGAGTTAATAAAGTATGCTTATCAGTTGATCAAATTTTACAAAGGATATTAAATATTATATATCAAATCAAAGTATTACTTATTGTTTAAGATATACAATAGCAATAAAATAAACTAAAATATAATCAAAATCTACTGCTTTGTAGTTAAATCCAAAATAAAGTTGAAATAAACATATAAAGCAAATACATAAATTAAACATTCTTTTACTTGAGGTCCGATTCTCTTTCCCATAAAGTACTGTTTACAACAAATAAATTATAAAAGCTTTTACATTAACCGATGGTAACCGGACTAAACGATTGTATCGTTACTAGCTCAATTCTGGTAATTTTTAAAAACCTTCAATATTTGTGTCTCAGAAGATTTATCATTTTCAGGGTCTGCAGTCAATAAAATAAGATAGTTTTGACTTAAAAAAATAACCAAGCAGTGAAAGTAAACCATAAGAAAAAAAATGTAGCAAAAGAGTTAATGAAAATTATTCATGTTTCTTGCTGTTTGATTGAACATTTAATATGTCTCTTAAAGTAAAAAATAAATAAATAAAGAAGAACAATGAGAATTTGGCCTCTGATTTAGCAAAAACTACATAATCTTACATCTATACTTGATATGCAAATAAATGTTTAAACATATAATAAAAATGTTTTCAAACAAATGCAAAATGCAAAATAATAAAATCAATGAAAGAGAGATATGTTTGAAAAGTGGAAATACCAAAGGTCAGTTTATCTTCTTAACTGTTATTTTTTCTATCAAGAGCCTCAAAATATTACTTAGGATTTGAAGAAAACTAGAATTGCATTCAATAGCAATTCCACTAAGCATAGATTCAATATATTGATATAAAGCACAGTGGGCCACATGTGGCCTGCCAACAATAAGTCTGCAGCTCACCAAGAACACTTAAAAAAAAGCGTTTCCGGAAAAAAATATATATGTTTGAACTAAATACATTTATTTGTATTTTGTTTTTTAACATTGAATACATGTGGTTTAACACGTTCACTGCGTCGAACACGGCTCCCGTGTCCATACAAATATTTTGTATGGACACGGGAGCCTTGAATGTTTAGTGCGCTCATAAACGTCTCCCGATAAGGATTCGTCGCCGGTTTCGTGTGTTTTGAAGACACGAAGGAATACACTTGTATATGATGTTTCAATAGAAAGTAGAATTTGATTTTTAACAAAGTTATGGGTTTTCAAAAATTCGCTGCGTATAAAACTGCGTATAAAATACTTAATTCAACTGCGTATAAAATACTTAATGTCATACAGAGATGCTGAAAATTCGCGAATTTTTGAAAACCCATAACTTTGTTAAAAATCAAATTCTACTTTCTATTGAAACATCATATACAAGTGTATTCCTTTGTGTCTTCAAAACACATGAAACCGGCAATGAATCTTTATCGGGAGACGTTTATGAGTGCACTAAACATTCAAGGCTCCTGTGTCCATACAAAACATTTGTATGGACACGGGAGCCGTGTTCGACGCAGTGAATGTGTTAATGCAAAATAACTTATGTGGCCCGTAGTAAAAAAACGTGTTTCGGATGTCTGATGTAAAGTTTTAGATCTCAGTCATTCTATTGCATCAACAGAACTCTGCGTCTTTGCTAACTTTCTTTCATTATAAATTGAACATAGATATATTATTAAATACTCCATGTTTATCAATCAATTTATTTGATTAAAATTTAAGTCACACACTGGCCATTCTCATGTTGGATATTACTTATTAATTTCATTTACCTATTTTAATATAGGTATATAATCTAATTTTATCTGTGTTGTTAAAAACTATGCTATAAGTAACGCACTTTGATCTATTAGTAGCTGTAAAATTCCCGCTGTTAATCATTTATATTTAAATTTTGAGTAGCGTGCTACATTAGATTACAAAGTAGCTGTAACAGCGCTATTTTTCCATAGAAGTTATAAACCCTCTAATTTTATACATTATTGATTTCATATTATGACTATGTATGTATAACACAATATAAATAACATAAGAGAGCAGCAGAATGGGTGGATGGTGGTTACAATTATTAACTATTAAAAACCATAAGTGTAAATACTTCAAATTAATATATTATATGAACATTCTAATCCAAAACAATAAAAGTTACAGTAGAAACTGAATGGTCAGTGAACATAAACTATTACTAGTGTCTAGTGAAGGTCCACTTTAACCTAAGTAATTAGTGAATGTGTACTATACCTATAATGTTAACAATTCACATTCATAGTGTAAATATACTTTCATTGATCGTCATTATTGAACATTCTAGAATATGAACATCTATGTGTAGCTGCGGTTCTTGCACTTTGAAATGCGAGACTCTGAGGTGTAAATGCATAAAGAATGGTACTTTATGTATGTCAAAATGTCATAACTATTTGAATTACTGCAATAAATAAAATAGTTAATAAAAATTTTATTGAAAAGAAAAAAAGTTTTTTAACATTTAAAAAAAACTTTCTCCAACCCCAGTTAGTAAAGGTTAACAAACATTAGAGAGGGAATACAATTACTAGTGAATATGGATTAATTATTTTCAAAGAAACGATATCTTCCACATAAATTTTATTACTTAAGAGAAGGTACATTATTGGTCATTCACTATATGGTAATAGTTCATATTTATTGTACAATCCACTTACACTGTGACATTTAATTGAAAATTTATATTTTCCATGTTTAAAATGACAGACATTTCCACTTTTCATACATAAATGATAAGATATAACATTATAAATTATAAGATAATCATACTAACAAAAAAGAAATATATAATAGAACTCAAGTTTTTAAACTACTTGCAAAATAGAAAAAAATACAGTTTTCTGAATTTCTTAAATCATAAGATAAATGTTCCATTTATAGAACCCTTTCAAGTACAGCACAACATGAATTACTTAAGTTTTACGATTTTTTAGTATTAAATACAAGTCATATTACAATAGCATACATTTCACAAAGATTATAATTTGTTTGACTTATCAATTTTAATTTCAATAAGTAAACCCTTTGTGGCAATCTATGAATTACCAAATAAAGGAAATTGCACAAAAAATAGATGGATTTTTTTTATATTTAATGATTTTGATTATATGTAATAGCCTAATATTAAACTTGCTATGTGCAAAGGGTACCGTTGTATTAGGTTTTGGAGAATAAAGATTTATATTCCAAAATAATATTTTATATAATTTTTGTCGTAAATAAGATAAGATATAGCCATGCCACTAATAAACAAAGCTATTATGTTACAAACCTCGCTTTAGTATTCAGGAGGGTCAACTATGCCTATATCCATAGCATTATACATTTATACTCGCGCCATGCTGAGATTACATCGTGAAATTTGACACTGAAACCTAACATTGCATAGCTTGTAAATTTGTACATTTCTACTCAATAGAGTACAGTTCAAAGAATTAATTGTAGTACCGACAAAGAGAGTTTATTTTCATAAAAAAAATTGAGAATATGTTGGTGTTTTAAAAAAATATTATTATATCATAATCTATTTTTTAATCACTTGAAATACATATTTTTCTTAATTAAATTTTACTAAAATAAATGGGTAAAAAGGAATCAAAAAGTATAAATAAAAGAAGCACTAGGTAAGGTTTTTCATAAATGCACAAGAACTATACTAGCATTGATATATATACATGTATATAGAGAAAGGAAAAAAATCATATAGAAAGATACTGAGTACTCTCGTGATATCTTAAAGAACTGGCACTATCAAAATTATCTCATTATTAAAACAAGGAAAGGAATGAATATATTAATTATTAATTATCAATTATAAAAATTAAAATGATATTTAAAATACTTTTGAATATAATCAAAGTTAAAATACATATATCACAACATACCTATTTTAAAGTAAGCAGAGGGCAGACCTCCATGACTTTCTATCCATATACACAGCCTTTACCTCTTCCATATATATATACATACCATCATAAATGCCCTTCTGTTTCACATACTTACCTTTTTCCCGGTTAAAATGTCTCCGGCTATATTCTTCCTTTTTTCCTCTGTCTACCTTTTACGTGTTCTGCATTCATAAAAAATGAATATATATAATCAAAGATAATAAATATCATGAAAGCTATGTATAATTAAGCGCTTACTCAGCAGAGTGCCTTAACATATAGATTTTTAAAATTCTGAACTATTTGAAAGTGATTACAAATAAATGTGCGCATTGGTAATATGAAAATTAAAGAAACATGTGAATAAATAGAAAAAAAATATATTTTGTTAGTGCAGCAATAAAAATAAAAACTTTTATAAAAATTTATTAAAAAAATCTCTCAATACATTTAAATTAAATTGCACATTAATTTTTCAAATATTAGAATCATGACAAATATAGGTATCATTTTTAACATACATATTATATAATTTAAACATAAACATTTTTATTACTATACTTGGAAGAGTTCCATGAGGAATACAAATACTTATTACTTTTGTATAAAAAAAGTTACTAAAAATGTATGTTCAACAAATCTTAAGCAAAATAGGCTCCACAGTTGGAACAGCGTCTATTCTTCAGAGCCAGGCAGCAAAGAATTCCAAGTGGGAAGAAGAGAATTGCACAAAGCAATCCCAAACATGTGAAGTCGTCCTCTAATATGCCCACACGACATGCCGGGCACCCCCCCACTGATACTATTGGAGGTGTGATGATGATAGTCTGTGTAGAACCATAGGTAGGAACGTATCCCGCAGGAGGAGCCGAGGCACCTGGCTGATACATTGGAGGCTGTTGTTGGTAAGGTGGAGGAGCATTACTGAATGTTTGGTGAACACCTGCGGAAGTAGGAAAAAATTAATTATTATGAAGCAAAAATTTCCAGAATAGAAAGCACGGACACCTGTAAAAATAGAAAATAAGATAATTTTGAAAAGACTATCTTAAATTCACACTAAAGGATCATACATTAAATTTATTTATTAATTTTACATGACAAATATATTATGTATACATAATGCATGAAACATTCTCAAATTATATAGATCTGGGTTTGTTGCCCGACCCTAGTAAACTAGGATTATGTCTGTATCTTACAGAGGATATATGAACATAAAAAAATTAATTGATACTTTTTATCAATTGACTATTATTTTTTCCCTTGGTCAAAAAATTTCATTAACTTGATAAATTGTGAGACCTTATTATGAATATGTACCACGTGAGTCAACATACTGCAACAATTCAAATAAATTAATAGCCCATCCCATAATCTCCTCCATCCACTTAACATTTAAAAAATTGGAAAAGCTGAGATAATGCCCGAGTAGAATTTTGGTTACAAATCTACCGGCCGCAGCCTTCACCTATATGTACACTCAACTTATTGACAGATTAAAAAAATATTTTTTAATATTTTTAATCTGTCAATAGTGGTGAGTTCGAGTCCCAAGTTATAGGGCACTTGAAAAGATTTTGCTCTTTGAACGGCGGTATATAAATTGTCATTTTATTATAAATTAATATTTTTTAATTTGTATGGTACCCTTCGACATATCCGAATTGGTGATTTGGACATATAGAACGTGGCCAGGAGACAAGCAAGCTCTTCGGCCTCATTAATCGAGCCTTCGGGATTTGAACCACTGGAGTATACATGACTCTCGCGGTTCGTCATCACACATGTTAGATATATTACCCAACACATTAAGAGGCATCAACACTTACATACCTCGCGTGTGAGTATTATTGACAAACTCTTTTACCAAACTCCCGGCTGGAAGTCGAGCATCTTATCAACAAAGATACGTATATGACATGTTAATTATAATTTTAGAAATGTATAATTTAAGAAATGTATAATTTGAAAATGTATAATAAGACTGGTGATGGATGGAATAAATCAATAATGTGTAGAAGCACAAGAGATACACCAAAAGGAGTCAGCGAGGTTCGTAACTCACTGCGCAATGCACTCACTGGTAGTGGCGGTTAGAGGACGGAGTTTAGAGTAAGTGTACGGAATATTTGGGGAGGAATGAATCAAAAGATTAATGAACTATGTGATGTAATAAAAGATAAGAGTTTAGATTAAGTATGCTTGAGTGAGAGAAAGAGAAAAAAATGTGGGTCTGAAGAGGTACGAGGTATGGATGTGGAAGATGCAAAGGATGTGTCGAAACAGGAAAGTCTGGCGCTCTGTCCTCTGCCTACCCCGGCAGGAAAATGGCGTGATGGTATGTATATATTTGCACATCTTTAGTTTTGGACTCTTTTGACAGATTGAAATATGTGGATCAATAATAATTACCTATTTAATTTATATCTTCTTAAAATACATATACCTAAATGTTATTTGAATAAATTTTTACACTGATTATTTACATAATTGACCGTGAAGTTGAAATGGAAATCGAAAATCTATGTTGAAATTAAATAAACATTATTTTTAAGATTTTGTGCAATATTGTATGATATTCACCGCCAAGCTAAAAATGCATTGTTTGTTTAAAATATTCATCAGCATTAGAAATGGTAAACATAACTCATAAACTAGTTAATAAACAAAGAAGGCATTATATAAAAGATAACATCGGAGATAGAACATGGCCCTGATAGTCCAGGATGTGAAAGATATCTTAGGCTGCCTCTGGTTACAAGTGAATGATTTAATGACTAAACTAAAACTTCATTTAACATTTCACAAAAAATACCAATAATAGTTTATCTAATCAGCACCATATGTATGTAAATAATTTACTATTTTTAAACAGAGTATTAAAAAACAAATACGTCAAACATTATCAAAAATGGGATAGAAAGTAAATTTGATTAGCATTTATTCATTGATTTATTATGCGGTCAAAAAACTTTTCATAAAAAAACATGTAAACAAAAGTAAAATTAAAAATACTAAGTAAAGTAAAATAACATCTATATTTCAGAATATCTTTTGAGAATGAAACCATATATTTAGAATGATTAAGTAATATTATAAGGATTTAAAAAATGCAGCTCTTAATATATATTCTGCAATATGCATTTATTGTTTAATTGTTTGAACATTAAGGCATGTCACCAGGTTCACATGTGTGTGTTGCACATGTATCTCTGAAGTTCTTGCATTCCATAATAACAATTTTAGGGTAAATACAGTATACAGCAATATTAAATGAAAATATGAATAAACATAAAAAAAAATTATGAAAATTTTGATGAGAATATACGAGTATATTTACAACCACAGCATATTTATTCCCTTACTTGTGTCATCTGTTGATAATTGAGTAGTTGAGGTAATTAGTTTTTATTTGGTTTATTTTCGTTGAAGAATGGATAAGAATAAAAAATATATTGTTTATTGGTCACAGCAAAAGATATCTGTGGCACTGCGAAAGTTGGATGTAAAAAAGGGGATGCATGGTGGGATAAGTAAATTAAGGACAATGTGAAAGTGACAATAGAGCATAGAGAGTATGAGTATTTATCAAAGCAAGAAGAGGAAATAGTGATGAAGTCATGAAAAAAGAAAGAACAAAGAATGGTCGATTAAAACAAAAAGACTGGTTAAGAAAAATAAGAAGAAACTTCAAGATAAAAAAGACAAAAATTTGAGTATGAATGCGAAGAGAAATATGAAAATATTTTGGAAAGAAGTATAAATTCATGTGTATTGCTGTCCTATGTATGATTCACCATCACTCATTTTGTAGAACAATACACTTCTAAACCTGTTTTGTCATATGCTGTTTTGAAATATACTCGTACACTCAAGTGGTCAGTTTATCATAAATTTTTGTAAACATCGGGTGTACAAATTAGTTGGGTCCGTTTTTTTGTGTTCAAAAATGCATTTATTTCTAAACAAAATGAATGAACAGATCAATTAAAGTATTGTCCATCGCTGGCTACTACTTTTTCCCATCTCTCAGACAATTTTCGAATTCCATCTCGAAAAAATGACTCATCTTTTGAGGCAATCCAAGTTTGGAGCCAATTTTCGGTTTCTACGAAAGAAGTGAACCAGTGACCTGCCAAATCATGCTGCTTCCTTCGGAACAACCAGTAATCAGAAGTAGCAATGTCCAGGGAATACAGCGGGGGCGGTAAAACATCCCATTTGAGCGTTTCCAAATATTTTTTTACGACTTTTGCGACATGAGGCCGAGCGTTGTCATGAAGAAGAATAACTTTATCATGTCTTTGCAGGTATTCTGGCCATTTTTCTCACAATGCACGGCTCAAACGAATTAATTGTAGCCGATACCGATCGCCCGTAATAAAATCACCAGGTTTCAGAACCTCATAGTAAACAACACCCCTTTGGTCCCACCAGATACAGAGCATGATCTTCGAACCATGTATGTTCTGTTTTGGTGTCGATGTTGAGGTCGATGGCAACGATTGACCGGGCTTAGCGTAGTATTTTTTCTTCTTGAGGTTGTCGTAGAATATCCACTTCTCATCTCTAGTTAAGATCCGATGCAAAAATCTTTTCTTTGTTGCCTTTGAATCAGCTGCTCGCAAGTGAAAAATCGCCTTTCAACGTCTCTCCGGTTTCAGTTCATAAGGCACCCTATTTCCTTGTTTTTGAATCATTCCCATGGCTCTCAATCGTACGGAAACGGCTTGTTGATTCACTCCCAATGATTCTGCAAGCTCCTCTTGCGTTTGACTCTGATCTTCTTCGAGTAACGCCTCTAATTCTTTGTCCTCGAATTGTTTTGGCTTTCCAGAGCGAGGCTTGTCTTCGACGCTGAAATCTCCATCCTTGAAACGTCGAAACCATTCCCTACATGATTATCAGTTGGAGCAGCGTCACCATAAACTTCGACAAGCATTCGATGGGCTTCAGCTGCACTTTTCTTCCAATTAAAGCAGAAAATTAAAACCTCCCGCAAATGCTGCTTGGTTAACACAAAATTCGACATTTTCAACACTGTACAAAACAAGGTTTTTGCATGAAACTCAAAGCGATATAAACTGAATATTATTGTCAGATGTCTAACCTCTCTGAAACCGTCAAAATCGGCTGTCACTATGAACCATTCATAACAGCCAGAGCCATCTTTTGGAAACGGACCGATCTAATTTGTACTCCCAATAACAACGCCTTTAGAAAATGAGTATCGATAATCAGTACAAACAGTACATTCTATACTTTTAATTTTTAAATGGTGAAAGTGTAAGTTCCGCAACAGAAAAAATTAACAGTGTTCATAGTGAGAATGGTCATCAAGTCATTGCTGGGCCTCGTAAGTCGAGAATCCCCTCTACATTCCAAAGTCAATTCAGTTTTTTGAAAGCAAAGCTGTGCCGTGGAGTTTTTTTTTTCTACCTATAAGTGAATGAGCCATTGCACATCAGCAAACTCATTGGCCACACCGCTGTACTGGATCCGATGGTACACTGAAGTGAGATGATCGGAACACATCGACATTTTCTTTTTTTGAAAAAATAGATATGACGAAAGTCATAGGTATCCTTATACCCTCGAAAACTAAGCGGAAAAAAGCACGGAGCTAGAACCAGCCACCTTCCGCACGGAAGTCCAGTGCGTTACCGCGCGACCATACACCTCATAGTGAGAATGGTATCAGTGTTAGGATTGCCCAGAAATAGTTTAAAAAATTTAAAGACGGACAAAGCAGTGTTAATGTTAAACCTCGGTCAGGGCGTCCCGTTGAATTTGATGACGCTCGAAAATAGTCTTGAAGATTCAGAGCTAGAACTATTAGTAGATCAGATTGCAGAAAAGTTTAATTCATCTCATTTCAAAAAAAGTAACAGTATTTCGTTACCTTAAGGAGATATGAAAGATGTCCACACCAGCTATCGGAAGCCAATTGCCAGCAGCGAATAAACACTGTACTTCTCTCTAAGCCCCCTTTGAACGCAAGCCGTTTCTTGACTGCATTGTGACAGGTGATCAAAAGTGGATACTGTATCATAATATCACAAGGAAAAGACAGTGGACAGATAAAGATAAGCCCTTACCAATAACAAAAGAGGAATTTCACCCAAAAAAGAAATTTTTCTCTATTTGGTGGGATATTTACGGTGTAATCCACTTTGAACTGTTAGAATATAATCAAATGAATAATGCAAATGTTTATTGTCAACAGCTTTCACGTTTAAACTCAGCATTGATTAAAAAAACGCCTGTGATTAGCGAATATCAAAAAGGTTTTTAACCACCATGATAATGCTAAACCGCACACAGCATGGACAACACTACAAAAAATTAAAGACTTTAATTGGGAGCTCTGCCTCAACCCCCTTACTCTCCAGATATTACCTCAAGTGACTATCATTTATTTCTGGCTCTTCAGAATTTATCGGGAAAAAATTAAACAATAAAGATGAAGTAAAAAATGAAGTTTCCAGTCTTTTTACATCAAAACCAGAGTAAATTATGACCAGGCATTTATCTACGTTCAGTTCTAACTTATTTACTTAACACTAATCTAATAAATTAACTATATTGTTTTGGTGAGTAATCAATCGTCGATATCGTTGTTTGATATAGATATTTTTAAATCAATCCGCAATGAGTACTATTTCAACATTACTAAAAATTTCGTTGTTGTCATTTATAAACATCCTAAAACGCCCTGAGAGCAGGGAGGAAAATTTATTGAAAACAGAAGGCTGATGAGAAGATGATCAGCTTTGTCCCATTGAGATGTTCATTCACTATTCGCAGTATATCGCCAAGTGATGAATAACTCCTTCGGAGTCTCGGTCCAATGGTAGGACGCCTTACTTCTTCATCGGATAACTTCTGACTGTTATGATATTTAGTTCGCAGTATATCATCGTATGTTTAAACAATACTTATCCATGTGGAAAGGCAATATCAAACCATATTTATTTTGTATTATTGCCAAGATACTGTAACTCTATAAATGACCTATTTAAAATGTGCAACTCAAATTATCAGTGTAAAATAATTTACATATTTATACAAATAAAATTGTGCTCTTTATCACTTTATTCTTCATAACATTTGAGATTAAAAAGGTCACCTGAGAATGATAATTACTCAACTATTGTGGAATTACTTATTGTAAAAGAGATATTCGCTCAGTTTAACAAAGTCTTATATTGCCATATTAATTTTAAAGACAGAATTTTGCATATGGGTGGAATAAACATACCATAATCTAATATGTATGAAAGTGTCCAACCAGTAAAATGAGTATATCATTTCACAATTGAAGTGTCTTTAAAAAATCATAAATAATTGACTTCTAAATTTCAGTTATTCATAGATAATCTATTTGATTCACACCTTGAATACACATTATTTACAAGGTTCTATAAATTTTCTTCACTTTTAAACTAACATTACCATATGATTGTAATACAGTTTTCCTCATACACATATACCTCATATCAATTTGTGATTTGCTGACTTTGAAACATAATCGTAATTATTGATATTTATATCCAAATACTGATATCTTTCCTGAGAAAAACATCAATCACTGGTCTATATATGGTGAGATTTGTGGTGTCAATGTATGAAAGAAGGCAGAATGAAGACCAGAAATTAATGCATGAATAAAACAGATCTTTTAAGATGATTTGAACATGTGGAAAGAATTAGTGATGAAAAAATGACTAAGCAAGTCAGAAGTGAAGGTATGCGTGGGAGACCGAGGAAAATGTGGCTGGATCAAGTGGACTAGATTTTAAAAGAAGGTGAAGTGAAAAGTATGAATAATGGAAGATTGTGTATGACGAGATGTATGAATGTAGAGGAGACTAAAGTTGTGAATAAAAGAGTTTGGAGATATGTTTTCTTTGCCTAACCCGCAGGTTTCGCAGGCGTGATTTTATAATCGTATATATATTGGACAATACTCGTAGATCTATTAAATTGAGTAAAAAACACAACTTACATAAACTTTTTATTCAGTCGAATCTTTTGATTAAAAAATGGATGAATATCTTGGTGTTTAAAGAATATTTATGGGTCCCACGACTGATTAATACATTAAACAATGTCAATTATCTTGTTGCATCCTTCTACAACCCGAATCCGCTTGTAACCGTTGTCTGTTTCTAAACCAATTGGTTTTCACCACCCTAGTATCCAGTAGTATCCTTTTACAACATGTCATACAAATATAATCATAATCCACTTGCAACAGTAATCTGTTTCTGAACCTATTGGCTTCTGCCGCTCTAATAGACTGCTAATGACTGTGTATAAACAGTATTCAGTGGAATTCTTAAAAACAGGTACAACTTGAGAGAGAGTAAAGCGGCTTAAATCTGATATGGGTGGATGGAGGGAATTTGTGGTCTATACATGCTCTACATGAAGAGTTTATGGCTGCGCCGTAATGTACTGAATTTCCGTGCGGGATAACCGCGCGGTAATGTACTGGGCTTTCATGCGGAAGGTCATCGGTTCGAACTCCGCACTGTGCTACTCCCTTGAATGATACAGGTATTTTTCCACCTAGTATTCAGGGGTATAAGGATACCTATGACTTCAGTCATAGCTATTCTTTCAAAAAAAAAAAAAAAAACAACATGCAGGTGTGCTCCAAATATCTACCTTCATCGGATCTAGCACAGCGGTGTAGCCAGTTAATTTGCTGGTGTGCAACGGCTCACACTTAAAAGGAACAAAAACTCCCAAGGCGCAGCTTTGCTTTTTGACTGAATTGACGTTGGAATGGCGAGGGGATCCTAGACTACAAGGCTCATCAACGGCATCACGGAGAGCATTAGCAATAGTAGTTGTTAAAGTAGTAGCCTTTCATAATTATTCACCCATAATTTAATTTTGTTGTAAAAACTAAAAACTCTATTTTTACGAGAGGTATAATAAATTATTAAAATGTACAAACTCATATGCCTATACAAGAATAGTTGCCAACTCCTGATCTATGACATTCATATAATGATTGTGAAACATGAAACCTCATTGAAATCATGTGACCGACCCTCAAAACTCAAATGGAAAGTTACATTAAGGTCAATTTAACATACATGCAGGAGTATTTATTTTCCAACAAAAATAAATTATTTCTTTTAAATTATTTTTCAACGCCAATTCTTACATATAATCATGAACAATGAATCCTCACAGAGAGTGCTCTCAAAAATCCAGGTAATTGTGATGAGATACTTCTGATCAGTAGTGGGCCACTTGAAGAAACTGTCACCCGAATACACAAATCTGAGAACTGGGTTTGGATTGAGAAGTCTCAACTATTGTACTGAGGTTGCTGGAGGTGCTTTTACCAAAGGTATAGTCACATTGAGTGGGACCTATGGTACAACCACAAGTCATGGTGTACCTACACAAAGGAATTGTACATAAACTGTCTGGGATATAACTGAAAGAGAAGTTTCAGCATTACAACCAGGACCATCTCAGAATCAGTGGCAGATGGTGTGATTTACTTATAATTCATAAGGGAATGTATTTTATATTTAAAAGCAAAACAAGATAGCTAATAATGTGAACAGTAATATTTGGTGATCAAACTCAATTTAACATTAATGAAATATGATTTTGGAAGCATTTTTCCTGCTTATTTCCTGGGCCTAAAGGAAGTCTCGTTATTGAATAAAGAGATTTTTGAGTTGATACATGATGAAATGTATGGATATACAATAGATGAGACAAAAGTTATATGCATGAATAAAAAGATGTAAAAATTTATCTTCATGCCTACCATAAAAGGTATAAACTTTGTGGTATTTTATTTTTTCCAAAAAAATGGGAAATTGAATAAAATAGGGAATATTAACACTAAACAGCTCTTCACTTGCAAACTGTGCAAAATCTCTTAATTAAATCAACTAATTTATACCATACCGTGTGATCGGAAGCACGACTCTAAATCATTGATCGACCTAACAGGATCTTTTTGTACAATTCACTTGAATAAATCAGTTCATACTTGGAGAATCTAGCCTCCATCTATCTCCGATTATCATATAATTTTGCATAATAGCACTTTTAATATAACTATAACAATTTGTTGTAACTTGTTTTATCAAACACTTTATTCCACTTTTTGTAACAGTATAACTCTACCGGTTTCAAGACTTCACCTCATCATCAGAGAAACACAAACAAGTCTTATTTGTGCTCTCCTGATGATGAGATGAAAGCCTTGAAACCGGTAGGGTTATACTGTTACAAAAAGTGGAATAAAGTGTTTAATAAAACAAATTACAATATCTTTAAACCTCCACAATGTTAATGCCTTAACTATAAATAACATAACTATAACAAAATATGGACATAAAATCAGAGTCAAAGAGAACATCATAATAATTTATATCAGGAAGAATGTATAATATTAATACGATGACAGGTGACTTCTTGTGAAAGAGAAAGATTTTCTAATATGTATTACAATTTTAATGAATTAGATGTTCCCCAAAAAATCTCATTTTTATAATGCAAATATCATTAGCTTTTTTTTGTCTTGCGGGGATATGTTGATGTGAATTAAAAAACCCTATTGAAGAATTATGCTACAGACTTTGATATCCTAAATCAGCAGTGCATCGGCATTTCAAGAAGGTTGGAAAGCTTTAGAATGAAGGAGTTTGGATACCACACGAACTCTCAGATGAAAACAAAACGGCTTACGTTAACACATGTGTATTGTGTGAAAAAAAACTTGATGTGCAGACCATTTTTTCAAGTGTTTTTATTGGTGACAAGAAATGGATTCTTTATGACAACTAAAGGCATTCTATATAATGGTTATCCCAAGGTCGACTATCTGAACCCACTGCCAAAGTTAGCTTTGGATTACAAAAGAGACCAGGCTTTTGTTTAATGGAATATTTATGGAGATGTGTATTATGAACTTTTGAAACCTGGAGACACAATGACTGCAGATGTTTACTGTGCCCAATGGGAACATATAAAGAAAATATTAAAAAAGAAACATCCAAGGCATTTCAATAGGTAGAGGGTCATTGCACTCCATGATAATGCACAGCCCCATGTTGCCAAAAAGACACAAGAAAAAATTAATTAACTTAGCTGAAAAGTTCTACCTTGTCCCTCATACTCAACTGATATCGACTCTAAGACTAAAATTTGTTTCATTCAATGCAACATTTCTTAGAAAAAAAAGATATTGAAGAAATAAAAAACTAGCCTTCATCAACTTTTCAAGTACAGAACTGCTAATTTTTATAAAAAAGGGATCAAAAACCTGAAGAAAAACAAACAAGTCATAAATATTTATGGGAGCTACATTAATCGTTAAAGGCATATTTGGGGAACACCAAATATACAACACAACATGGCATGCTTCAAACCCCCTCCTCCTCCCCATGCTGGAAGACAAGGGTTGTACCACTTGGCCATTAAGTTCACCCACTTGAGCAAGGATTGATCAAGCCTTAGATTCGACAATGTGTTTGAAGATTAACAGGTTCTTTCATGATACTAAATTTTATCACTGCATAGGCCAGGCGCCTACAGATACCTTATGCTCGCTAAGTTCTATCTCTATCTTGAAAATTAGTCGGTAGATATTCAGAAGTGTGATGATAAGCCCACACCCAAACTGTGTTGTAGGGTTAGACGCATAGAATTTATCAATTTATTTTTAAGTGGTTAGACTCTACTTTAAACTAAAATAAAATTAAACTTAAAATTGACACTAGACTCGAATCCATCAAGAATTGAACCTGGGACAGCAGTTTGTTAAGCAACCACAGGTACACATATACATACATGTGATCAGTTTTTATTGCCATATGAGAATTCAATAATACCAAAAGCTTTTGCTCTGCAATACCAAACATTTCCGTGGTCTGGTTGGTAAAACACCTGCCTTTCAACCCGGGATTTGTGGATTCGTTTCCCATTGGTAAACACATTTAAAAAAATGGTTTTATTTTTTACTTAAGGCTTTTATACATCATTTTAGTTGGTTAAAATCTGTTGAACTCCTAAATTCAAATGCCAATCTATCTAATGTTATATGACATTTAACGAGTGATTGTAATAAGAAAATAATACTTTCATTATACAAATATCATATTACTTCAGAATTTATAGGCCTTATTATTGCATAATACACCTTTAAAATTGATCAAATTATAAGAATGAAAATAAATTATAACATAAGTAATATTATTTTGCATCATCACGATGCAACATTATCAAATATGGCTCCTATTAAGTGCACATAGATTTTTTTTATGAATACATTGTAACTATTAAAACACTAAAGAATTTTGATATTGAGATTTAATTATATTAAATAATGTTTTTAAATTATGAATAACAGCGTTTAACCTTCGTATTTTGTTTTAGAGCTAGTAAAAACGAAAAATAACAAGGAAGCCTTTCACATGCATTTATAAATATTCAGTAATTACCTGGTATTCCTCGATTTTCTGAATATGGCGGCGGTTGATCAAACCCTGTCCTTTTATCCATTTTTTAAATATTTCAGATATTCTTTTTCACTTTTTTGATAAACGATATTAACACAAACTGTATTTGATGGCAACATACGCAACATCAGCTGTATCTGTATCGCATGACAAGTGACAAACAAACTGTGGTGAGTAAAAAAACAGCGTTGCCAGACATCCCGATTTTTGCGGGTCGTCCCGTTTTTAAGCAAAAATAGGATTGTCCTGCGCGGGACAGCTAAATTCACGATTATTCAACAAATACAAATAGGACATTTAGGTTATATTATTAAGATGAGTACGAGTGAAAGTTCTGATTCGGATAGTTTGTTTTTAAAATCACCGGCGAAGAAAGTCAAGCGAGGAAAACGTCGATTAACAAAATACAATAGTAACTGTGAACGTTATTATGACTAGTTATGTGCGTCGATGTCAAGAAATGAGTATAACGCTTTCTGTCGACTATGCAAAAAAGAATTC
Source organism: Odontocerum albicorne (assembly GCA_949825065.1). Taxonomy (NCBI): domain Eukaryota; kingdom Metazoa; phylum Arthropoda; class Insecta; order Trichoptera; family Odontoceridae; genus Odontocerum; species Odontocerum albicorne. The sequence continues at coordinate 64,743 of CATKWJ010001101.1, forward strand.
TGCATTTCTTATGGTGGACAAAATGATGTTCAGAAACACTTCTAAGGAATTTCTCATGTGAATACTGTAGGTGCCCGCGCCGCAAAGAACCTGACGGACTATTCTCGAAAACCAGGTACATCTACTTCTGATTTGGAAGATATATATAAAAACATCTGCTGCCGAAATTACTTCTGTTTATCATAACGTAACACATTCTTTAAGTTACAATGGTATGGACTGTTTTTAAAAGTTATTGGGTGTCATGTACGATGATTCTAAAATTGTGAAGAGTATCAAATGTGGCAGAACAAAAACTGAAGCCATAGTTTGTAAGATTTTGGCTAAAAAGGTTTTGGAAGATACCATTATAAACTTGCAGAAAGACCTATATTGTTCGATTTCCACGGATGCAAGTAATAAAGGAAACCGAAAAATGTTCCCTATATGTGTCAGATTTTTCAAACATGATGACATTTTACAAAATAAATTACTTGATTTTGTAAAAAGCAATAATGATACAGCTGATGAAATTACAAAAGTTTTTTGCGAAACATTGGAAACACACAATATATCCATATCTAATTTATCATCATATGACGCAAATAATGCAAATGTCAACTTCGGTTCCAAGCATTCTGTTTACACAAACCTTATTCAGAAGAACAAAAACATATTAAAAGCAAACCGTTCCATTCATATTCTGCATAATATGAGCAAATATGTAATGCTTGTGATAGATTAGAAATTGAATTGACATAGAGTCATTGATCTTAAAAAAATATGGCCTTTTATCGCATTCAGCTAAACGATATGCAGAATTAATAGAAATATTCGAAAGCAGTGAAATTAAATGGGTAAAATTGCTACGACGTGTTCAAAGAAGATTTCTGTCTCTATCTCCTGCTGTTGAAAGAAGAATTAATGTTTGGCCGGCTTTAAAACTGTATTTCGCAGAGCCAGGAAAAGGGAGTTGTCCCAAAAGGATTGAAAAGATCTTCCGATCAGAAGAAGAGCAGACAAAAACTCTCGCTTATTTACATTTCGTTTATAACATAATAAGTTATTTTGGTACAGTTATGAAAGAAAATCAGTCAAATGAAATGGTTATAACAGATATGCACGAAGAATTATGCCAGTTCCGAAATAAACTAGATTCAAAGATAAGTTTCGAAAGTATAGAGAATGCGGTGTCTATATTAAATTTTACCGGAGAAGTATACATGGACCTGATGTACAAAGAATTCAACTTGCTAAAAGCTTCTATTGATGTGATTGCAAAAAATTCGAAAGACTCAGCTGCATAAAACTGGCATCAGTTATTCCCGGGAAAAGACACTAAAAATATTTTCAAGCTAATTTCATTTATTTTAAGCGTACCGACATCTAATTACTATACCGAACGGGTATTTTCTCAGATGAATTTAAAATGGTCAGATGCATGAAACAAATGTCTAATTGAGTTGATGAAATCGGAATTACTTGTTCAATTCAACATGATATACTCATATGCTGAATATTACCAATACAATAAGCAGCAGAAAGAAACTCTTCAGGAAGTAAAATCTTCAGCCAAGTTCAAACAGGCGAGTGTCGGGAAAAAATATTGTTTAATATTATTTTTTTGATAGCCAAAGAGTTTTGTAGTTTATGTTGTCCCATTTATGATTGATGTTATAGAAATAAACATTTTAAAATATTGAGCTATGCGTTTTTTAGGTTGTACGGCTTTTTGCTTCTAAATCCAGTTTTTTTGTTTATTTCACATCATAAAAATCCCGATTTGGTAAAATAATAATCTGGCAACGCTGGTAAAAAGTAACGTCACATTGATATAAAAGAACTGTTAGTTGTTAGTAACTGGTAACGGAAGTAACCGTTACATAATAATTTAATTTTTGTAACGAATATTAGTATTCGTTTGTGTAACCCGAGATCTGATATTAATATAGAATAATCATTACTTACTGAAGTCGCTTGTGCTGCGTGGTTAAAATAGTTTTGAATTCATTGACTGATGAATTATATTCGACTAAATAAAAACAATCAATTATTCTATGCACAATTAAATGAATCAAAACTAGTTCCACAAAAAATGTCAAAAGCAAAAGAAGTTAATTCTTAATTACAATATATTTAATTTGATTATTATAAAAAATAGAACTCAATGAATCCTTCACAAATCCTTAATATTATTTAGATTTTTTTATCATTCTTTATAAATAGTTTTTCTTTGAATTCCATACATTTAACAAACGGCATAAAATAGAAGAACAAACACGTAAATCAAGTTTTAAGTATTACTTCCAAATACCAAAACTTCAATAACAAAGATCTGAAAGCATTAGTCTCCACACAAAATTATTTACTTATATATGAAGTTCTGTAGTTCATTAAAATATGTTTACTAATAGGTCCCTTATGACAATTCTAATATGAATTTGTATACCATAATATGTCAATTCCATATATTCTATATTTATTCTGGTTTGGATCTAGGGAAAACAGTGCATGAACGCTCTTTTTTTTCTGACCACGATTCAGAATACCATAACTACATAAATATTTTTGTATTTTTAAATTGAAATCTGATGACTCAAGTATGTTTAGTATAAGAATGATTCGTATAAGCTCATATTATGCAATTTAAGTATTATATGCTAATATTAGATTCATTTCCAGTGTCAAACTAGTTTCGGTGTAAAAATAACCGTGAAATTGATGGACAATTTTATAAATAACAGCATTCGAATATGACGATTCGTTTATCTACAGCAGAATATCTGATATTTGTTTATATAGTCGATATTCATATAAATATCACGGAAAGAATTAGTTAACAAAAATAAAAGTGTTGACTTGAAAGTACTGTTATCCCAAAGTAACAGTAACGGTAACATTTCAAATATACGATAAATTCGTATCAATGATGACAGTATTTGCCCTGCCGTTTTCTTTCTGGTATTCTCTAAATCTGGTGTTCTATCCAGACGGACTTAAGGTTATCTGTGCGTTTGCCGGTCGGTTCTGGTTTACAAACTTCTATTTATAAGCCGTTAGTTACGCGGTGCAACTACGAAACCACAGATTACCTTTACGAAAGTCTATCAATTGTTCTACAAATTTACATCTTAAATCGACAACCTGCGCTATCTTCTCATGTAAATTGCGCACATTGATTCATTATTATTCCACGTACAATAAGTGCAGATTGAAATGGAAAAATCATATGATTTCCGATACATCTTTCAAAATATATATTAGATTAAACATTACACATTGATTAAGAGTACATTTTAAAATATATATCTTTTAAATATGGAAAAGTGAAAAATAGAATCGAAAATGTTCTCAGAAGGCTTGTTGTTCTCTTTTGCTCTTGTCGATAATGGTTGTTTATTGTTTGTGTTAGTTTATTACGTGATTACTCTATCCGATTTAGAATGTGATTATCTCAATCCACTAGAATGCTGCTCGAAGTTAAATTTTTGGGTTCCTATCAAGTTAGGAGCTCATGCTTTTCTAACTTTTCTTCTCCTTATTAGCGGAGAATGGCTGTTGACAATTTTGTCTTTGCCGCTGCTGACACACTTGCTTTATGAGTATTTCTACATCCCAAGAGGGAATTTAGGCGTTTATGACCCGACAGAAATACACAATAAGGACCAGTTATGGAGACATATGAGAGACGTGCTTGCGTATCTCGTATATTATCTCATTTTCTTCTTTGTCTATTTGTATTGTCTGATTATTGCCCTGCTCAAGGGAGATCCAATTCAGAAACATCATGATGACCAAATTATAACAGATTTGTAAATGTAAGTATTCTTTATTGATGTGTATATTTATACCTATTTTATACCTTGGTTTTGATTAAAATTTTGTTGTATGCTTCATTGTAGCTCTAAAGTCTACTATATACATACCATTACCCCATTTCTCTATTGGTGTTGGCAGAGATAACAGAGTGCCAAACTTTCCTATCGCAACATATTTCATTCGCTTCATCTACATTCATACATATACAGTTACATAGGGTTGCCAACAGTATCATTTTGACCTTAAGACTTTGAGCGTAGTGTCAATTTTTTGGGCTTCGGATTGAAATTAATTAGTGTCAACAAAATTTCATCATATTATTTATAGTTAAGGCATTAACACTGTGGAGGTTTAAAGACATTATAATTTGTTTTACCATACACTTTATTCCACTTTTTGTAACGGTATAACTCGACCGGTTTCAAGACTCACTTCATCATCAGGGGAGCACAAATAAAACTTCTTGTTTGTGCTCCCTGATGATGAGGTGAAAGCCTTGAAACCAGTAAGGTTACAAAAAGTGGAATCCACAGTGTTTGATAAAACAAATTATTTTTTCATATCTTGGATCTTAAATAACAATTAAATTATTTAAAGAACTTCAAGTACAAAGATATGCTAGAAGTTGAATAAGTATTAAAAACAAACGTTAATGAAGATAGATTGTACAATGAAATAAATATCATTTATCAGTGTCTACTAGAATTACGAAAAAATTACCAATGTTCTGCCACCACTGAAAAAATGGGGGGTGCTATTTTTAAGACAGTTAACAATGTATTTAAGATTAAAACAATAATTAGTAAAGCTTTAACTATCCCAGTTAGTAACGCCTTTGTAGAATGCATTTTTTTCTGTTGTGGAATCAGTTTAGAAGAATGATTGAAATAAAATGCGTGTGACCCTGGTAAGAGCAGAACTTGCCATTTGAGTCAATTTTAATATGAACTGCGAGACATTTTACTCCTATATAAAAGCCCCGAAACAAGTCCTAAGTAGAAAGTGCATAAAGTGAAATCAGTATAATTTTTGAAAATAATGGTAATCATTTTATTTTTCAAAGTAATTTTATTATTTACTATCCATCAGACTTAATTTTTTTGTATCAGTACTATCAGACCTAATATGTTATAGTTTTATTCTCCCAAATATAGTTTTATATTATTTTTGATGAGATTCTTTTGCCTCCGGGTTTGCATTGACGTAATGTTGGCAACCCTACATACAGTTCCTTCTGTTTGTCTTACGTCTTACCTTTCCTTTAATAATTTCATTTTCTTAATTTAACCATAATTTTTTCGTTTGACATCTACCATGACTTCCACTTATGCTTGCATTATAAATTTACTTAGTCTTTCGTCACACATCGTTTAACATGTCCAAACAACCTCAATGTGCTCTTTTTTTACCGTACTTAATACATTAGTTATTAGCTCACATTCATCCTTAACAATTGAATTTCTTATTTTCATACATTGTATATTTTTCTCAGTGCATGCATTTATCCAACTCCTTTAATTTATTTTCCACCCCCATGTTTCACTCCCACACATCAATGTTGACACTAATAGACTGTTGCAAATCATCATTTCAGCTGGTCTTGAGATTGCTTGGTTCAAATATATACCTTTTTATGCTCCATTGAGCCAGTTCTACCTTTCCATCATCTGAGAACATACTTCACAAATAGCAGAATTCCTCAACTCGTTCTCCTCAACAATCATACTCGTTCACGAGGGACAACCTATTGTTGAATACATTCTTCTTAGATTTAAATGATAATAGTAAATAGGAAATTTGGCTATTTTATAACACAAAATCATTTAAAAGAGTGCTTTGTTTTACATATTTGAAAGACAGATTACAAACGTCATTTAACGAAGTTATATTCTTCTTCTTCATTGTGACCTCAATACTGAGGAACGTGACCCACACTGACCACAAGTTTTATTTTTGTTTCAGGTTAAAAAAACTAATCTCTTAATTCCAATATCGGTACAAACAATAATGAGATGGAAAAAATGATATTATTTGGAAAATCTCTATTAGGATGCTGTTTACATAAGGATTAATATACACAATGGATTAATAACTGTCAACTAATCCTTATAATAATTATTTTAAAACTGTGATGATAACTCGAATAGAGTAATTTCTAAGTCAGAACACAGAATTAACTACTTGGCAAGAATTATAACAATGTCACAAGTTACGCTTAAAATAGTTGATTTTTTGTTTTTTTTTTATTATATTGTTTATTTAATATTTCATTCATCTTGTTTATTGAAATTAATAAAAAAGTTGTGAAGTTATTGATAATATTTTTGTTTTAACTTATTTGTTTGTAATCTTTATGAGAATAATTAAATATTCAATATTAAGTGTTTTTGACAGAATTTTTTATAGATGTTGAATTAACTTCCACTTACATTTGCTAATTATTAGTGCATTTTTTTCTTACAGTTAATTTTTTAGCCATTCATCCAAAAAGCACAACAGCTGATTTGTTTTATTGTTCTTATAAATTAGAAGAATCTGCCAATTTAACAAAGCTACTGATTATTTAAATATGTAAACCACAAGTCAAGACATACGTCTTACCAATACACCACAGAGGTCATCTTGAAATTTCATGAATTACATAATTTATCAAACTATGTATGATTCATGTCATGGGTTTCTCGGTATGTGAATGCTGTGCAAAAAAAAACTTGAAAGTAATAATTTCAATGGTTTTGCAAAGTTGGTGTCTTTGTATGCATGCAGTACATAAAAAACAGTTTTAGCAAATTTATTTTTTTCAAATTTTCTGTATTGTGATAATTTATGGAAACATATTTCTCAGAAATTATGCTGTATTCCATAACATTTGCAGAATAACAACTTCATTTGCAGAATATAATTTTTAGGTGGACAGCGACCATGGATGAAATAAATAAATACCAGGCGTGCTCTACAAAAATATACATATTATTTGGAAAATTGCATATAAGAGAATTATCTTTCTACAAAATACGCTAAATAAGCACCTTATTGATGTATAAAAATAAAAAAAATCTATTTTGTTTCAAAACAAAAGATTTTCAGAAAGATTTGATTAAATGCAAATCAACTTCTTTAGCACTAAGTCTCATCAGAAATATATAAAACTTGTAAATGTATAACACCTGAATTATCAAATTGTGCTATTGAAAATCAAGAACGAAATCTTGAAAAATTAAACAGGTTCCATTTAAGTCACAGTATTTAAATAAAGACAAAGTATTTAAAAGAAAGTACTTTACAACGTGGATGACATCCCCACTGTATTCCTTCAAAATTTTTTTAGATTTATGTATAAATAATAAAATAAGATTAAAATTTTATTGTAAAAGTTATTATTTAAGTTTTAAAGATTAACAAAATCAATGCCAAAAACTTGTTTTTTTCACTTTTATAATGCCTAATATATATTTAGTAAGATAAGATTCCTTCGAATTTAAGTCACTGAATTATTGAATGTATACTGAATTATGTCTGAATATTTTTTAAATACTGTTAAGGCACAGGCTATTTCCAAACAAGAAAATTTTGATACTATTTCAGAGTTTATATGCATTTTCAATGTATTTTTTTTCATTTATTAAAGGTTTCAGCTTTAAATTTGTGGAACTCCATATTAGAATATTTAATAATTAATTACTTTGTTCCACTTGAAGAGAGCCTCGAGATAGGAGGTAGAAACATGTATCGCAGGGATTAATGCACTAGTGAAATAACAAAGTAATTATTAAATATTCTGTATTTTTTTTATGAAGAGAAATAGTTTATGTGGCATTAGTAAAATCATTTTTAATCTGTATAATATTTCAATTGCCAAATTTGTTTCGATATACTCGTACATATAGTGTAGGTAATAAAAATATCTTAGCATTTTAAACATAAAATTTAAAAATTATAGATGAATCTTAAAACCATAACTTTTCATAAGAGCACTTAAATCATGACTTGACAATTATTTAAAAAAATTGCACTCACTGTTACTAAATGATGCTGATGCTGGGTATATTTAAATGTCTTAGATATGAGTTGTGATATTATTTAAGTACTCGAAAGGAAACCAATTGCTTCTTTTTTTCTAATGGCTTCATGTTACACAAATGAGATATGTCATTGTGTATTTATGCTTGTTGAAAAATGTGTGGTGGAAGATAAAAAAATATATTGTGTATTTGTAGATTTATGAAATGCATACAACCATGTGATTTGAATCAAGTTTTTGAAAGGTATTGATGAATATGGTGTTGAATATAAATTTATACAATATGTTGTAATACCTCATTATATACTGAGAGTAAACACTCCATTTGGACTGATTTTTTTATGCTGATGACATGGTAGTGTTAGCAGAATATTATGGAAGCTGTTGAGATATGTGAGGCAAAATATCTGAGAATGAATGTTGCGATTCCTTACAAACAACCAGAATAAGCTCTAAAGTTTTTTATATGCACCTTAGATTAGATATAATGAAAATAACAAACATGTTGTAAATATTTCCATGCAGTTTTCCAATTTAAAATTGAAAAAGTTATTTCATCTCTCAAGTTAACATCACAAATAATAGTGACCCTTTTAATTGATGTGTTATAAATTTTATGTATCTAATTAAAATCTCTGGTTTCTTACTTCTCTCTATAAATTATTTTTATTTATCATATAAGGATATTTTATTATAAGTATTTTATTCAAATCTTGGCATAAAAATTCTTTAATTTCATGCAAGAAATTTAATTTACATTTATTTGATTTAAATAACTTTGTTGGCTTATTACAATGCAATAAATTTTATTTTATTTAAAAAGATCCATTTTCATTTGATCATATACTTTGTATATTCGTGTTGTATTTGACATTTTGATAATACATGTTTATGAATATTGATTTTTTATTTCCAAAAATATTACCTACATTTATTTAATCCTAATAAATTATACCTCCATTAGTAGTAACTGCAGAATATCAATTGCTGAATCGGGTTTATGTTTTGATTATTTAAATTGTTTTATATATAGGTTTTTTGACATAAATATTATTTATACCACATGAAATGTCTGATTGATGACTATTCACATTTGCACAAGTGCAAGAGGATTTTCTACAGGTTTATTCCTGTTTTGTCATTGTTTGCTATAAAAGTAACTATTTTTCTCGTAGTTCTGTTAGTATTAACTTAGTATTTCAACAAGGTGGTTTGTTTATTAACCCTCGAAAATATGTTGTTTTTGGAGCAAAAATAAATTCTTTGTATGAATTTAAATTGGAGCATAGTACAGCCGAAGCAGAGAAACATCAATTCAGTATTCGAAGGAGGAACTGTTAATCAACGTGAGCAATATGAAAGGTAAAAAAAGTAGACAAATGGGTGCCATATGAATTAATGGAATGTCAGAAACAGCGGGGCATGAAAATTTGTTCATCACTGGTTATTCAGAACAATAATAACCCATTTTTGGATCGTATCGTCATATGTGATGATAAATGGATACTGTTCGATAACAGGATACGGTCTGGACAGTGGTTAAACTCCGATGAGGCACCAAGGCATTTCTCGAAGCCATCGTTGCACCCACTTAAAGTTATGATGGTTTGCAAAAGGAATCGGCCACTATTCGTTTTTGCCGCTAGGATAATCCATTGTTACTGCATCTAACTGTCAAGAAATTGAAGTAATGTATGAAAATCCCAACAACCTAGACTGATCATCAGAGATGGACCAATACTGCTTCATGACAACGCCTGACCGCATACCTCTTTAATTACTATATAGAAATCAACAAAGCTGGGTTATGAAATTTTACAGCATCCTCCATACTCACCTGACTTGTTTCCAACTGATTTTCATTTCATTTCAAACATCTTGATCCCTTTCTTCAAAATAAAACATTTATATATCAAGAGGCCATAGTTGATAAATTTGCACATTTTATTTATTTTAAAGACACTTGAGTTTTATAAGGGAGGGATCTTTAGTTTAATATCACGTTGGCAAAAAAAACTTTTATATGAATGGTGCAAAGTTCAATTAAATAAACAAAGTATTTTATTTCTTTACAATACTGTGATTTCATTTCATCATTCAAAATCGGACATTTCATGTGGTACAACCTAATATCTTAATATTCAGGTATTCTGTTTTACATAGAAGTTATATCCCCGAATATGCGAATTAAAGGCTGTACAAATATATAAAGTTTATAAAATATGCATCAATTAAAGTAAAAAAATTAAGCATATTTAAAATCATCAAAGAATTACTTATTCAGAAGTATTTTGCAATATGTTTGGTGCCTCCTTCACTCGACAACAGCCAAATAATTGTAGAATTTCAAAACATCCAGTTCAAAAAACTTTTTAATTAAAATATAGTAACTGAAGGCATTTACAGAATACTGTGTTGAGGGCATTCGAGCTTTAATTAGGAAACTAAATAAAATTCAGGATTCTTTATAGTCAATTTTCAGACTCTGATGTTTTTCTAGACTAATAAATATCACTTCTTGACTGTCTTACCTCGCTTATGAACCTGTACATCTTTACATATTAATATAGCAATACAATTGACCATTACCAACTTGATGTTCAGAAGTTTTATTTTTTCGCACTCGCCAATCATAAATAGCTAGAGGGCGCCAATAGGTAAAAAAATCATAAGGCCTATTTAATTCAACTTAGGACGAAAAGAAATGTAAATTTATGCATACTTTTTAATTATTCATTCTAGTGAAATCAATATTTTTGTGATAATTTCATTACAATATCATTTACAATAATTATAGAAAAATGGTATGAAAAATATTATAACCTTGATCACTACTGCACTAGCCTATTCCTACCATACCTATCCCATATCAAACCTGTCATAGCACAATCATTAGTTATTTTTGTGCCTATCTCTGATGAGTTACTATATAGGTAAGAATTCTTTTTACGTGATGTTACCATAAAATATTTATTTATGCATACGGTACCCATCAACATTTTGGAATTAGTGATCGGAGAGGTTGAAAAGCATGGCCAGGAGACAAAATTGTCTTCAGTCCTATTAATCGAGCTTTCAAACTTCGAGCCACCGGAGTAGGCATGGAACTCTTGTAACTCGTTCGTAATCTCGTTTGTAACTCATGTGTTGGCATACTACCACGCACGTGAAGAGAAAAAATCGTATCTCTAGTGCGTGAGAGTATTGTTACCAGACTACTATCCTTTTTTTCGGGTACCATCGAGAATCGAGCTCGACACCCTCGAGTGAAAGTCAAGCGTCTTACTAATTAGGCTAAGGAAGTCTATTCAGGTTTTATCGTTATTCGTATTGAAAGGTTTTGTTTTAATTACTAGGTAAGAACTCCTACTTAATATTGCCATAGAATACTAACAACTTTTTCAAATAGGTTGTCTTGATGTATTAGGAATGTGAAAATATCTATCCATTTTTGATTAAATATTCACATTCCTATAACCAGTCGACTGTCAATTATATTTTATGAATGTGGTCAATTTGTGACACGTCGCTAAGTCGATTTTGTTGGCAATAGTGAAGAACTTGAAATGCTAGTTAAAAGTCAATAGAAGTCGTAGAAATGATGGAATTGATTTGTGCCTTTTTTCAACTTTTCTCTCTCCCTGAATTGTAGAATACATTATTTCAATAATGCTTTGAGACTAAACAGAAAAAAATTGTGTAAATTTTTAAATTTTGTTGAGGTTTGACGTTTATCTTTGTTGTGGTCCCACTGTCATTTGAAGTTGTTTAGTGTTGAGGTGTGAGGTGCGGAATTTGTTAACTTTACAATATTGACATGTATCATATGTATTTCTAGAAAAGAATCATAACTATTCTGTTTTTAGATAACAAACTCGGTACATATTTTGAAAAATTGTATATATTCTCACATAGGGGAGTTAAAACGCCATGAATGACATTTCGTCGATGACAGTTCACCTTTGGTTTACCTAGCAGGAATGCCTTTCTCAAGAAATTAATATATAACAATGCAAACCAATCTAAAGACGAAAGAAATGTTCATTGTGAGGGCGTTGGAAAAAATACTCGGCGACAAAGATATAAAAAGGTCTCATCATTCCCAGCTGAAGAAAGCTTGTGAGGTGGCATTAGGTAAAGTACACATTACATATTTGTTCATTTATATCGCTGTTGTCACTGCATCAGATTATCGCAATTATTAACATTACGCATTAAATACACTTTGTAAGTAGATACACACGCAACAGTGTTTCTATGTTAAATATAATAATAGTAGGACTAGATTTTAGGTAGTGTTTTATTAAAACTTAAATAAGTGCTAGATATTCTCAAGGTTGAGTGTTAATTTTATACATCGAATCGGAACAATATTTTTCGATTTCAAACTTTGCTTTCAAAATACATAAGTTCTCAATTCAAAGCATATTATCCTGTCATATCATAGACTATTGATATCCAATTTACCAGCGCAAAGAATTACTGAATGTTGCACAATACTCTAAACAGCTTGATACTACTTCCATGAAAGCATTCTATAAATAATTTTTGAGAATCTTCGTGCTTAAAAGTTAATCATAATAATAAAAACAATTTATATATCACCGTTTACAGAACAGATTTTTCTCAAGGGAGCTCTTAATTCAGGATTCGAACCCACTATTGATAGAGTAAAAATATTTAAAATAAAATAAGTTGTGTGTAAGGATATTAAGTTATATATATATATATATATATATATATATATATATATATATATATATATATATATATATATATATATATATATATATATATATATATATATATATATATATATAATATATATATATATATATATATATATATATATATATATATATATATATATATATATATATATATATATATATATATAAATATATATATATATATATATATATATATATATATATATATATATAT